>JADNSB010000042.1:9911-146441 GCA_019695575.1 Angomonas ambiguus | reverse complement strand
TCGTTTCCTTTCATTTCCCCTTTTATTATTATCGTTGGCTATTTTTTTTTTTCTTTTTTTTTTTTCCTCGTCACTGTCCGTCAACAGAAACTACAGCCTTGGCAAAACAGAGTTACCGTTGGGTTTACTACCTTCCAAGTTACGGTACCCAAAGCTTTCAAAATAGTTATCATTAGCGCTGCTGTTGGAGCTGCTCGTTTGACGCTTCGTCTTTGAAATACCCCACAAGTCCCAGTCAATGTCGTAATCCATTTCCATCATTTTAATATAGTCCGTGCTGTCCTTCGTAGAAGGGAGATTAGACCCTCCGCCTCGCTTAGCAGAGGAATTCTGTGGGCTGGGTCGACTACCCGACGGAGGATGGGGTGCTTTAGTGTTGGACGACTTGCGTGGCGTCTCTCCCGGTTTGGCGGTCGGGCTCGCGGCGTCGGAGGCCGCTTTCCCCTTTGGACTCGCGGCCCCAGGGACGGCCCGTGTATTAATCGAACGCGAAGAAGCCTTCGGGGAGGCGGTGGCGGCAGAAGGGGTGGCTGGGGTTCCCTCGGCAGGGTTCTCAACCATTGGAATTCCCTGTACCGGCTGATCCTCCGGCTTCAGGGCATCCTTAATCTTGTTCAGAGCATCCTTACCGGTCGACGTAAAGAGCTGGACTCGCTCCTTTACGGGCGACGCCTCGTTTTCAAACTTTTCATACTTTTTAGAAAAGTCTTCCGTCACTAGGTAATTGGTTTTATCCATATCAGCGCACTTTCGCAGTGCGGCAGCGAGATCCTCCAGGTACTTGGCGCTGTCCAGGAAATTGTTGCGCATCGCCTGAGCCAACTGAGACGAACAGTGCTCCTTAAAGCTCTTGAATTCTTCTCGGTAGATATTGTCCTTATCCTTGTGTGTATTCACAATTTCCATTCTCTTTTGATACTGCGCCTCATCCGCGACATCCACTTTTTCCGACGCGGTCTCCGCTTTAATGCGCTTATCCCGCGCGGCCCTTCTTTCTTTACCCGTCGCTACGAGTAGAGTAGCATGGTTCTCCACGGATTTTACTTGGGTTAAATTATGTTCAATTTTACTGGTGTACTCGGCGAAAGAGCCACTGTCGCGAAATGCGTGCATTGCCTCGAGAGATGCCTTGAGATTCTTATCGATAGAATCATCTACGCAAACATTCTCTCCCGAAAACGTATTTAGGTATGACAAATACGCATCGAATCCGGCTCCCACTTGCTGGGATATCTTTACTGCCTTTTTCATTACTTTCCTTGATTTTTTCATCTTCTTTTTCGTCGCTTTAGCGGTCTTAATCTGCTTCATAATATTTTTTTCCTCCTCTACGTCAATAAACGACACTTCTGGTTTATTGCGGATAGTGATGGCAGTCGCGGAGGGTGCGGTCGAGGTGGCCGAAGCGTCCGTTGGAGTAGACAAGAGCCAATCGTCATCGTCCTCATCGGAAGGGGTATCATCGCTCTCAGAATCATCACTGTCGTCCTTTTTCATCTTCAGAGCTTCCTTTAAACCAGCGAGTTTATTCTTCTTTTCTCCCTTCTGCTTCTCTTCTTTATCCTCCGGCTTTTTATCAGGGGTTTCCCCCTCCTTCTTTTCAGCTTTAGCCTTTTCCTTCTCGTTATTTTTGGCGGGAGAGGACATCAGAAAATGAGTTTAAAAGGGGGTAATAATAATAAAATAAAATAAAAACCTAAAAGAAAAGTAAGAAAAGAAAAAAAACCAAGGGAAAAAAAAATTGTCAACTGACAAGAACACACACACAAACCTTAATATTAGAACGACACTAATATAAAATAAAATGCACCCTTTCATAAAAATTAAATCTGGTAAATAAAGACACAGAGGGTACACCCGTCGGTATAGGTCAGCAACCTCCCTCAGGATGCCCTTAACAGAGTAGCACTCAGCACCAGACCCATCACCTTCCTCCTTCTTCACTTCAAGATGATGACAATAATAATAATAAAAGGGAAAAGAAACAATAAACTGTTTTGATTTCATAATAATAATAATAAAAAAAGGTTAAAATACGATAAAAAAATTTCGATAAAAATTTGCTTTGTGTGACTATGTTTTTTTCTCATGATGTTTTATTTTTATTTTTTGTTGTGAGTGTGTGTGATTGCTAGCCCATATTGCAGCAATAATTAAAAAAAGATAAATCAAAGTACACAGGACAGCACATCATACTCTCCGCTGATGATAGAGGACGATAGTTCGGAAAAGGTGTATTACTATCTGTATGCAGTAACTTATCTAAAGGGAAAGGAAAAACAAGTCAACGAAATATATAAAAAAGACTAGACACTTTTCTCCATTTCCTTAATATCATCGTGGAGCTGTGCCAGGATGGACTGCTGAGCGGTCATCATCTGTCTCGCCGCGACGGCCCCTTTCATATCCCAGTAAGCCAACACCCCAGTGATGCAAAAGATGAAGGCCATGAGCACCGCGCCGGGGGAGGTGGCACGCAGCACGTAAGGGTTCCCGGTCCACGCATACATCAGCGAGGACTCGACCTTATTGAGTTGATAGCTCCTCACTCCCAAAATAGCAGACCCCACCATGACACCACTCTCTATAAATAGGTTAAAGTAGCGAATACGCTTTTGGTGAAGCGCCTCGAGGTAAAACATTTCGTGCGCCTCCACCGCGGCCCGGGAAATCTTAAGTCTTTCGTTGATGTTCATTGTGGTAGGTAGGTGAGAGAGAGAGAAAGAGGAAAAAGGACCTTATAAAGATTTAGTAAAAAAAAAAAAGGAAAACAAAAAGGGAAAAAAAAAGAGTGTAGAAATTAATTACCCCATATTAATAGAGGAAAGAGGTATGCATAACAGAAATTGGATCAAAGAAATATATCTACATCGATAAAATAGATTAGATAATGCCTGGCACTAATAAAAAAAAAAGGCAGGGGAAATAAGTTTAATACTGTAAGGAAAGGAAATAAGACCCGCTAAGAAACCCTCACAAATGGCAACCCTAAATAGTAAATAATGATAAAAAAAATGAAATACACGATATATGGAATGCAGCATTGTAATCTTCACTTACTTGGGTGCACGTTGAATATCATCGATAGTGTCTTGCATCCGTTTTATGCTCTGGTCTTCATGCTTAATATACCGCTTCACGGTTTGTCTGACGATAATGTCCGCCGGTAGACTGATAATGCCGTACAAGATCAATAACGAGGAAAAGAGGGGAAACGGGGTGAACACTCGGCGAACAAAAGGGTTTCCCGTGACTTCACGAAGAAAAGAAATCTCCTCATTGGCTACTCGGCACGTTTCATAGAACAACAGGGAGCCGAGGAGTAAACAAGAGGAGTCCACAAACAAGCTGAAGTTGGCCCAACGTTTTGATTTGTAGAACATCTCCCGCCTCAGTTGTAGGGCATACAGGGTGGATTGACACTCCAGCAGTCTTCTGTTGTAGTCGGATGTCCCCGACCCTGCGGACTGAGCGTTGACGGAAGTGGGATCCCAAGGTTTGTCTTCGCCCATTTCGATAAGTTTTTGTGAAGTTGTTATTTGGTTTTGGTTTTGGTTTTGGTTTTGTTTTACTTTGGTTTAGTTTTTTTTTATTTATTTATTTATTGATTCTTTTTTATTAGTATGATTACTATTCCTTGAGGCAAATCTGATTTTATTTTTTGACAGAATAGAAAAATAGAAAAAAATGGAGAGGAGGATATATATATTTTAACTAAAAAGGGGCTTAAAAGAAGACCAAACACCAAGAGTTAGCAAATGTACCTATGCTGTTATACATTTTTTAAAACAACTCAGCAGAAAACAAAAACAAAAATAAAAACATCATTAAAGTGAAATATCCACGAAAGCGTCAAGAAAAACGCAATCATTGTAGTTCAACCCTAGCCAGCCGTCATTAGAAGGGCAAGGAGAACGATCCGGGAGTCTGGCAGAGTGTAACTGTTTCCATACTTTCTGTATAGAGATCAGTACGATTTTTAATGCAGGATCGTTGGCCAGTTGAGGAAATCTTTCCTTGGACACAGTAAAGTGTCCCATGCGATTCTCGTTGTGAATCACGACAGCAACCGTACTGCGTTGAAAGTCGGCAAACCGCTGCTGTTGGTTCTTTCGCTGTAATGCGTAGAAGGAAAGGAGTGATTTTTGCGAAGAAAAGTACTCTCTGCGTCGATAAAGGGTGTTTTTCCTTCCCTCAAACCATTTTAAGAAGGACTCCTTTCTGGCCTTACTCTTCACCAATGCAATCCATCGATTCTCTAAAGTACCGCGTCTCTCTATCGCGGCGCTGTGATTCGTCTGTGCGCGATGGAGGGAATGTAATAGAATGGATTTACGCTCATTCAACTCCGTGAGAAACAAGGAGCGGTGTTTCGTTTTGCTCTCAATTTTCGCCAAATCATCAAGAAACAAGTCCAACTCCTTCTTGTTCATGGTGCTTGAAAAGGAGGGGAGGGAGAGAGAAGAAGGAAGAAAAGACAAGGAGTATTGTGGTGACAAACAAGGTAAAATTTAAAATAAAAAAATCGCATACAACAGGCTCAAACATCAGACGACAGTACACTGGTTTTCCTCTAAGATAGAGGTTTCTCCCCAAACGACACCACCAAAGCACTGACAGTCTCCTCCAGAAAGTTGGGCCTGCGGCTCCACTCGGAGCGAATAGACTGAATATAGCCCAAATGGCCTCCAAACGGTACAATAATATACCCCACCCGACTCGACTGTTGAAGGATGGGGTTAAACGCTTCCTCTGGAAATGGACCACAAGCCGGGTCATCGGCATTGCTGATGCAGAGGAGAGGAATAGAACTCTTCGGGATCCACTTGAGAGGGGTAATATCGCGATAATACTCGTCCGGATTTTCGTACCCGTTCGCTGGTGCACTAATGACGGAATCAAAGTCGTAGACCGTCTTCACGTTACGGAATACACTTTCGAACTGACCGTTTTGAAATGCCTTCTTCACCTGCGAAGGGAGTTGAGGGATGTCCTTCAGCAACGCCTTGTGACGAAGGGCGTACTGTACCAGACCTTGAGACATGTGCGGCTGATACAACAGCCGGCAAATACGACTGCTCATCACCGTATTCGCATGGACCGCATCCACAGGGCTGTTGGCGACGATAGCCGCTCTCAGTGGTATGGGTGCATTCGCCTCGCCCTGTTCTCCGACATACTTGCTGAGTATAACCCCGCCTAGGCTGAACCCTACCCCTAGTACTTGCACAGGATTCTGGAAACGGCTGGCGAGTGCCTCTTCGGTGAAGACTTTGGCCATCACAGAGCGAAGATCCTCCGTGTACCGTGCCGACATCAGCCTCGGTTTCTCCAGTGGTGTGTCTCCCAGTCCACGAGAGTTAAAAACGCAACAGTGGATTCCCTTTTGGTGGGCACAACGCACAAAAGTGGTGATGTAGTTGGTCCTAGAGGAAGAGGACAAGCCGGGGATCAACAGCGCTACTCGACTCCCCCCCTCCTTCGAGTAGTACCAGTCCAAGCAGATGGGGTTACCGTCTCCCCCGGGGTGTGTCTCCCTTTGATAGGGAATCGGGGCCGGAGGGCGGACGGCACAGAGTATCGTGGCGATATGACCACTGTAGGGACGGTCTGGGTAGCGCATTTCCTCGAAGGGGTGCAAGTGGAATAGACTGCGAAGCTCTGGACTCGCCACCACACGAAGCCTCCCATTGTTGAAGGCCTTCGGTTTCAGACCCAGCCACCCTAACACAGTATCGATAAATAGACTCACTAATTGGATCAGAGTAAATATAATTCTTTTCATCTTTTTTTTCTTTCAAAAACCAAAAAAAAAAAAGAGAAATACGTGTAATGAATTATCTCACGATGTGTGACCAACAAAAATCACTGTATGTATTGAAAGGGTGTAAGAACGGGGGGAACAAATGAAGAAATAAAAATACTATACAGTGGATCTTACATCATTCCGTGTGACGAGGTGGCCTTCCAGTCAATGTACCACAGAGGGCGATGGTAACATTGTTTAGCGGTTTCCCAATATTATTGACGGGAAGACTCTCCAGCTTTTCCAATAGGCTGTTTCCCTCAATGATCTTCCCAAAGACGGTCTGCGTGTAATCTAACGACGGTGTTGGTTTGAGAGTGATTCCGAAAGCGGTACGAGCGGTGTTGGGGCCCAGCGTCATCATCGTCAACATCCCTCGCTCACTATGTCGCACCGAAAAGTTTTCATCCTTGAGAGGAGCGATAGTGGCACCGGACGCCGCCAAATCTCCCAACACAATAATACCCTTTTCCTTGTCAATGCTGCGCACCGACGTTCCGTAGTAGTCTAGCTTGAGTCCGTTTTCATCTTCGCCCATCTCACCGGTCAACAGAGCGGAAAAGTGCTGGACCGTTTCTGGGACTTTTTTTTCAAACAAAGCCACCACAAATCTTCCCGTTAATGCATTGTCGATACTAATATCAATGAAAGCACACTGGTGTTGGTGATCCTCCATGTTGCGGTGGCTCTTTTGATAGTTCTCCCACTCTTTAAATCGTCGCTCCTCGACGTCCCTAATGTTCTTTGTTATCTTTTCATCGTGGGCCGTGTCTCGTGTAGTAACCTCCATTCTTAATTCTGTATAGGAAAAACAAAAAAAAAAGAGAAAGGAGAAAGCGTTCTAAAGGTGGGAAGATATAAAAAGTACATGAACAGGTGTGGGTGTGTTTGTGTGAATACTTTATTTTTATTTAAAACTGCTTTTTAGTTAACACATATACTTATATTTATATACGTAAATCCAGAGCATCATTGTTTACTGTTTAGCGAGCTAAGCCACGCTAAGTAAATTTCATTCACTCTTTTATTGGAGCCGTTCATTTTTCTAAATTCCTTCTCAAACTCCAAGTACTTTTTACGAGTGATGGAGCCGTACTGCGGCAGCCCTACTGTTTGTGCCGCTAGTTTTTCCCGAGTAATGTCCTTCGCCTTTTCCTCGGAAAATCGATCGTTCATCCAATTATCCTCCATGTGCCGCTTTCGAAGGTGTGCGTAAGGGTCTTGCCGAAGGGAAGGTGGAATCAGTGTTTCCTCCAACAACTTCATCAGTTCGTAGGAAATGTACTTTGCCGCAATATCGTCGGTAGGCTTATACCGACGATACCACGGAGTGCGCTGAAACTCTTCCACGGTAGACCACGTATTGAGGGACGCGCGGGTACCACGATCCTTCCGCTCAAAAATTTGGTCCAGCTCGCGTTGGATTTCAATTTCCGACCACTTCTGTTTGGTCAGGAGATCCCGTATCACCAATTCCATCCGATCCGTGAGTTTATAGGCGCATCGCCACCCATCCTCCTTTGAAACCGGACGAGGGTTCCCCGTCAGCACAGGGATGTCACGCATCTTGTGCCCGAAGCCAAGCTCCTTACCGAACCGTGTGGAGGAGTCGAACGTCCGAACAAACCCCAACGCGAGGGGAATCCCGCCATAGCGTCGCATGGAGTGGCTAAGAAATAATAGGGAGGTTCAATAAATATACAGTACGACAAATTACCAGACGAAAAATCTGCAGTACTAAGAATTGAAACTATATCGCTTAATCGGTGACAAAGAAAGAAAAGGGGAAAAGGGGAGGGAAAAACATTGGATTCAAAAAAAGGTAAACAAGGAACCACATTTTTCAGCCGTACAACACCCGAAATGGAAAAAGAGACTATTTCCGTGAAAACCCATGCAACCTTGTGCTACATCACTACCAGTCATCATCGCTGTCATCGTCGTCGCGACGGTGCCACCACAGGATGGACCCTGATAGCGGCAACAAGACGGTGAAGAAGACAAGAGATGTGAGAGGAGTGGTGGAATAACAGTCGCCTTTTTTGCAGTACCTAAAGAAGGTCATTCCTAATGCTACAGCGGTAGAAGAGAAGAAGGTTACCCACACCACAAACATTCCAATTTTAGGTTTATTATTGTCTTCATCTTTTAAGCTAGCAGGGCTTAACAGTAACCAAAAGATGAATGCAAACAGCGTGAAAAAGGCGGGGAGGGTATACACGAAAGGCAAGGAACAGTCAACACTGTTTTTGTAAAACATGGACGTCAGTACACTACAGGCAATGCCGAAAACAATGCCCGATACGACCAAAGGGCCATTTCTAAGAATGGAAAGAAGCATGTGCGGTTTCGATAAAATGAACGATACTATTTAATTTAACTAATTTTAACCTTTCGAGCGAAGGGTAATGCAAAAAAAAAAAAAAGAGGAGTATTTAGGAAAAAGAGGATAGAATCAATTACTTTAGAAGGTACACATGAACACAATTTCTCTTTTGTTTTGTTTTGTTTTCCTCATTGATTTGAGAGCATTATCCTTTATATATATTATTACTGGTAGTTCGTTTGTTTTAACAAGATTTAATAAAGAAATAAAAAAAAAGAAAAGGAAAATTGCAGAAAAGAAAGTTTAATCATCGTCTACGGTCATTTCCTCAATAAGTTTTGAAAAATTCTCGCTTATCATTTTTACCGCTCCGTCCAGGTCATCATCTTCGTCACCGTACTGATCCACCTCCACCTCTACCTCCGGCTCCACCTCCACCTCCGGCTCCGACTCGCTGGATGGCTCCGGAGACGCTTCAATCACTAAGCTATTCAACTCCGCCTTTGCCTTTTCAATCCTCTTCTTCTGACTGGCCACCGTCGATTCCGCCGTAGACACTTTATCTTTCAACGTCTTCCACTCGTTCTCCACACGACTCTGATCTTTTTGGATATGTTTGCACTCCTTTATCAGCTTCTCCTTCTGACGGGTCAATTCAGCCGACTCTTTTCGCATTTCTTCCACTTTTTTCATTACCTCTTCTCGCTTCTCGATGGCCTGACGGATGGCTTCTTCTCTTCGTTGTCGTTCGTGTTCCTCTTTGATTTCGCGGTCTCGGACTTCTTTTTGGATGCGCTTTCCTTCTTGCTTCAACTTTTCCATAATATCGTTAAACGCCTTTTTGGACCGTTGAACAATCTCCTTTCGAGTCTTTTCTTCCTCTTTTGTCGTTTTGGTCAAGTCCTGCTTCAGCCTCTTTCGCTCCTCATTTCTTTCTTCCTCCTCGATGAGCTTTTGGTAAGACTCCTCGACATGGTTGTTGAGGGATTGGTCATTTTTCTTCTTCTTTCCTTTTGAAACTGGTGTTTTTTCCTTGACCGTTTTCTCCTTTACCTCTTCCGGTTCCACAATCACAATACCCACCTCAATCGTGATACTGTCGGTCTCGGGGTCGTAGAAACCCTGAGCGGGGTTCAGCAGGTCGACCAGCTTGTAGACCGAGTTGAAGCCCCAGTCGTTCTCTTGGGAGTTGGTCAGAAAGGATTGCGTTCCCTCGTTACATATCGAGTCATCCGGGTTGGCGTGGTTGATAATGGTGATGAGAAACTTGCAGTGCACGCTTCCTGTTTGACACAGGTACAGTGCCAGCGACTCGTTATTCTTCATGCACAGCAAACTCCACTTCAGCCCCGCAAAGCTAAACTCTGGGGAGTAGTGGCGTTCGGCCTCCCTCACCAACATGGAGATGTTGTTGACCTGAAAAGAGATAAAACCCATGTCCCCCTTTACCGTGAGCTTTTCCTGGGGAACGGAGAACTTCACGTGCTTCTTTTTGGCTCGCAGAAGCTTTGCGCGTACTCTCTCGCGGGGAAACGCGGCGAACACCAGAGCCTCGCAATATTTTTCCGTGAAACTAGTGTCCGGTAGCGAAACGGAGGCCTCTGTGGCGATCTTCTTTAGGGGCTTGAGACGTAGATTGGTCAGCACGGAGAGAAACCCCATGGCGATCATGCGCTCCCAGATATCACCCACAGGGGGGTCTGACGTAAGTCCCAAGACCACTCCCAGGCTCTTCTTGAGATGGTCCGGCAAATTGCAGAGAAAGTCAATATTAGGGTTGGGTGGTAGTGCACCGGCCTGGATGTGGGAGGTCATGTCCTCAATGATTTTTTGCTTATCCATTAGCGCGCAGGCCTTTTCGCACCCCATCTTTACTGCCGCTCGGACAATAAGCGAAACGAACTCGTCGTGAGTACACGACGGTTTCTTTTTGATCTTTGCGTTCTCGCTGATCTTTTTCAACGACTCGAGGGAAAGTGGTTGAAGGAACTGTGTCAAGTGCTCCACCGACCTCTCGCTGTCGACGGAGGTGCTAGCAGAGAGTTTGATTTCTTCCTCGTCGTCCTCCGAGGAGGAGGATTGGGAAAGATCAGCTGCTTCCGTTTTACTCATTAAAGCCTTTCGGCTGAAAAAAATGTTGTTATTGCTCCTCACCGTCACGCGAGGAGGGGGATGGGGCCCTATCGAGCGGTAATGACGTCCTTTATCGTCTATCACTTTTTTCTCGTTCAGTAGCATCAACTCTTCTTCATGCCGTTTCTTTCGCTGCTCTTCTTTTTTGCTCGTTTGTTTCGCCTCTATCGTCGTGGACCGTCCGTTCTCCGACTCTGTTTCCTCCTCGTCATCCTGGTCGTAAAAGTCATCGTCCAGATGAAACTGGTACTCTTCCTCATCCGTAGCAACATGATAGTTACTCACCGATCGATTGATCAGTTCATGAGGGGTGCTACGGAGCACCGCGGAAACGAGACTGTCGGTGACACTCTTGTACATGTCACCCAGAACGGCGACATACTCGGGACATTCTTCCCCTTTGAGGGAGTTGGTGAACTCCTTTCGAAGCGTTCGTATCATATTGGTTCCAGTTTTGACGTCGATCGGACTGGACTCGACGACATGAAACAGCATATTTTTATAGAACAGAGCATCCGCCTCTGGAAGTGGCTTTAGTTGCTGCATATTGAAAAACGTTCACCTCTCCACAACAACAGTACACAGAAATAAATTTATAAAATAAACCGGTATGGAGAGGACAATGTAAGATTTGCTAAAAAAAATAAGGGGTTGTAAGTTGAAAAAAAAAATTAAATTAGCTTAAACTGAAATAAGAAAAAAAGAGAAACGGAAGAAGAAGGCTTTTTTTTTTTCTCTCTGGTTAAAACAGATCCCAGCACAAAAAAAACGAACAGATTGAACAACGGAACAAACAACACAAAAAAGGGGCAAAATAATTGTAAGAGAGAAATGTGTATGTGTGTGTGTGTTTTTTTAAAAAAAAATATCCTTAGCCTTTTCTTTCCTTTTCAAATCCTTGACGTTTACTCACCAAGCTGATCTGGGCTGTCAGCAGCATTAGAGGGAATGGATGGGCTGTCCTTAGTATCCACTGTCTCGTACCACCACATAAAGTTCACCTTACCGTTTAAGTCGGTATAGGGTAGGTAGTCAATCTCAGTTCGCTGAAAGCTCTTTAACTTTTGAGTGGTCTCCTGGACCGCCTGGGTCAGTTGCTCCATATGCTCCCGTTTCGCCTCCTCGCTCATCTCCATGAAATTGGAGGCGTACTCGGTAGTCTCCGTGGCAGCGGCCCCTCGCAGACCAGAGTGCTGGTCCGCCGTCTCCGTCCTCGCGGCTACCATTCGGCTCACCTCCTCAAAGCGCTCCCGGTTGAGATGACACACCCACTTGTGTGAAATAGGGTCCTGCTCAAAGCTAACAAACCCTTCGCTTCTGGCTTGGTGGAGTACGTCTCTAAGGTGCTTCTTACTATCCAACACAATCTGAGGATCACTCATACAGTGTTCCCAGAGGGAGCTCACCTCGCACGGTTGGTGCCGGTACAGCACCGAGAGGAGAAAATCCCGTGCAATCCGTCCAGTGTCTCGTGGTAACGCTTGCGCCTTAAACCTCTGTTCCGCGGTAAACTTGAAGTTCTCTGGAATTTTCTGCTTCGGCCAGCCTTTCATACGTGCCGCATGGTACTGGACCCCATGAGGCATGTGAACGCCGGTTTGAAAAAGAAACGAGATACTCCGCCTCATTCGCTATTAGGATGAAGACGTGTACGTACTATATTTATATGAATAATTTAGCTACGTGTTACTAGAAGAGGAAAGAGGGAAAAGAAAAAAAAAATGTCGCCAATCTCTGGTAAGAAGAATGAATTAAGTATTAAATTAAAAATGAATAGAACACAACACACACACACACACACGCACACAGTCTTTCGGATCCAACTCAAAAGAGAATGGACCTATTATACAAACGCTATATTTTCTCACTATGCCTGTGAAAAGGGTCTGGTAGTAAGTACTGGAGCAATCTTTGTGTAGCCGGTATACAGGCAATTACACACACCAGGTACCCTAAGAATTTAAAAATAACAAAAAAAACCTGACGGTAGTGGATGTGACCTATAAACTTTTCTTCTTCCTCATACACATTCACCTCCTTGCGGGGATCCAGCACTAATTTACCCCGTCGTATTCGGCTAAACCCTGCGGAAAATCCAAGCCATGGGGTGCCACTTAAGTACAAAAAGCTTCCCGTATTGTTACCGTGTTCGTCGAGAATCGATACCATGGTAAAGTGAATAAGAAACGGCACACTAATATCAATCCCCTTGCCTAGATGAATGGCATAAGGAATGCTGGAAAACATCACCCTAGGAGAGATCCACCCAACCTCTACCCTCACCAGAGCCTCCACCTTGAACCCCAAGTCGGCCTCTACGTGACAGCGATAGCGGATACGCACCATATCACCGTTATTCCCCCGGATGGTGAGCTGGGCGGAGGGATTCATTCGGTCGTGGGGACCGAAGCAAATATTCGGATCGATAGTGAGGAAAAATCCAGACACCCCCACCGCACCCTGAAAGTTATCGGTCGTGGTAAAAGTTTTGCGGGTACGAAACACCGGGTGGTTGGTGGAGAGGAGCTGTCGGCGGGGCGCGGGGGGGGACACGTCCGCTTGCTTGAGGCCAAACACCGGATGACTGGTATCCAGTGGCTTATAGCCCTCCCGCTTTGACCGAGGGATGGACCGGTCGGTCGATATGACCGTGGTGTCGATGGCGGCTATTCGGGGAGAGACGCTTTGGTAGCGTACCCATGGCCACTGCGTGTACGGACCACACCTCCGCACCACACTAAAGCACCTCATCCCTTCACAGTCCCTTTCTTTATACTTTTGTACAGAAAGAAAAAAAAAGGAGGGAAAAAAGGAAAGGAATAGGGGATGTTTGTTGTTGACGTTGTTGTTTTTTGTTTTTCAAAGTGTACCATTAATCCTTTATAAAGGAAAAAATCAACATGGGGGGGGGATCTACTCCCTATCCATCGTCGCTGCACACTACCCTTACGAGGGAAAGTGAAGGCCACTCAACACCACCTCACCTGACCCGTTCCCCAGGAATACAGTCAGAGTGCTATTTACATCCGTAATCGACATACAAGTGAACGTGGCCGCCGGGATAGGGATGGACCCGTACTTATCACCCTCCTTCCAAAGGCTCAGTGAACCATCGCTGTAGAGTAAAAGAAAGAGAGAGTTGCACTGTTCAATGTGCACTACCCCTCCGCTGTTGGGGCGGGGGCGGAGAGTGGTTAACGCCTTCATCACCAATTTGGCACGGCCGGGAAACGCGACGCTTTCAATGTGCAGTTGTACGAGTGTTTGGGAGTCGTCGATAAACCACAAAACACCATTCAACGAGGACGTGATGGATTGGATGGAGTGGGGGTACTTCATCGAGGAGCGCTCTGCTACTTTGGAAATGGTCCAAAGAATAAACTCGTCATCGTAAGTCACGGCCAAAAGAAAACTCCCAAACGTGCACGCAAAGCGGAACTTACTTTCCGCATTCATGAATTGCTGCTTAGGGCCTGTAGCGCCAGAGGGGTATAACAGTATACAACTCCTCCCTGAACGCGGACAGATTACTCCAATCTCGCCTTCCTCCGATCCACGGAACAGCAGAAAACCACTGCCAGTGTCTGACCCATCGGGTAGAGGTAACTGTTTCACCGTATTGTTACTCACATTATAGAGAGAGAGAAAGTCATCGTCGTGACACTTCGCGGCGAGGGTGTCAACCTCACAGAACATTGCCCCTCTCACTCGCCTCAACGGATGCGGTACTAAATGACCAGTGACAGTGGAGTACAGAAACAGAGCCCCATCCTCATCTATCGCCGCCACCAACGTCCCTGACGCGTTACACTGTAGTGACGAGATGGGGGAAGAGGAGGACACTTTACTGGTGCGCAGTAAGTTGGTGCTAGGGCGACCGTTCAGAGCCGCCTCCAGGGTGGGCACTGGGTCCCTCAGGTCGTAGCGCTTCACACCCCCGCCGGAGTGAGGGGCAAACAGAACACTATCACTTTCGTAGAGGGCTGCAAAACTGCCAGAAGGAGCCACGAAGGCCCCAACGTTGGCGCACGTTTTGGTGTTATACACCAGGATATGCCTCCCCTCTAGGCCCAACAGAAAGACGCCGTCCTCACTGAAACAAAAAGAGGAGGGGATCATGTAGTGGAGAGGGTTCTTAATATCCCCCAGGACTAACCCTGTGAGGGTATCCCGCAGTTGCACCCCTTCTACTCGGTGTACCAACACTATCGTAGAGGCACTGTCAAACTTCAAAGACAGAATGTCACTCACGCCAGTCTGTACAGAGTGAAGGAGAGCACCGCCAGTGCTCCACAGCCATAGCACATTAGCCACCCCGGAGGCGATCAACCGCCCATCAAAGTTACACTCCAACGCCCCAATTGCACCATCGTGTTCCATGCTGGTGGAGACCTCATAGGTGTCCTCATCGAGCAAGTGTAGGGTGTAGCTGGTCGCCATCAGAACCATACTGCCACAAAAATACGCACTCTTGCATTCCTTCTTAAACGGAAGTTCCTTAATAACCACTTTTTTGGCAATGTCAAACACAAAGAACTCGTCATGGAGGACGTGACGGGTTAACAGGCGAGAGCCGAACGAGTCGAAATCAGCGGCGGAAGAGTGGGTGGTCACGTCATCTAACAGTAGCTGTGAATTGATTTCAAAATCCCAGATCAAAAGCCTAGAAGCACCCACCACCACCACTCTTGTCCCACTGGCCAGGAAACAGCTTATGACAAAAATGCCCTTCTCAAACGGCATGGAAAGGTGGGCCTTTTCACGGCCCGAGACGATATCGAACACACACACCTCATCGTCAGTGTTAGCCACCAAGTAGTCGCCTCTACAATGGCAAAAAGAAAAGGACAACAAACTTTCAAAGGTGTGACCCGTGGAGTCCTCACTTCCAGTATTGGTGGGGCATAAGACCGGATAGGGCGGGTGGTCTAGGTGTTTGCGAGAAAACTCCGACAGGGGTGAGCTGTGTGGATGAAGAAGAGAGGACTGAAACAGATTAAACGTGTGGTGTTGAATCTCACCCAGCACATTTAATAATTCGATCATACCAGCGTAATGTAACTGAAACGTGCACCCAGGGGTCATCAGCTCTAGTACCACACTTCTGGCCATCAGCAGTCGATAAATACTGTCAATGAGGAGTAGTCTCGCCTCCTCGTCGGACTTCAAGATGTAGTCGAGAACGGAGGTGTTTTTCAACAGCATCACCGACGCTGGAATATTACCATTCTCTATCATGAGAGCGGTGAGATACTTAAACGCGTGAATAATTTCCAAGCTTCTAGTAGTGACCAGTCGATACAAGTGGTTCTCCACCAACACACTCACCGTGTCCACCAGATCCGCATACAAAGACCGCACCGTGCGACGCACTGTGGCGTGAGACACATAGGCCGTAGCATCCAGCGACCACTCGATGAGGCCAATATCGGCCAAGTAAATCAGTGCGGGGAGTGTACTGTGTCGAGGGCACGGAGAGAGCTCCTCGCAAATGTACTGAAGGTCAGGTATAGCCAAAGGGGCTGTCGATAGGGCGAGAAGCACGTACTGTGCCGTGATACTAGACCCGTACTGCTCCGCGTCTCTACACAAACTCTCCACCAGCTGTGAACAGTTCCCAGGAGCTGCAGTTAAAAAGTCCAACGCTTCGTATTCATTCGACAGACTCTCCTTTAAACCCCTCACCTGCACAAAAATACTAATCAAGTGAATGTACAAAAGGGAGTCGGCATCTTCCTTCTCGAGAAAGGCAGAGTCGATGGCATTGAATTGATCCCGAGATTTGACCGCTTCCCTGGGCATCCCAGGGAGGGCAATATTTCTCTTTTCGAGCCATCGATGGAACAAATTCACACGATTAATGTCACTCATAGGGGCGACTTGGGTCTCGTACGGTTGAGGGGAACGATGCCGAAGTAAAGGAAGCGCGGGACAGTCTGTGTTGAGCGAAACGACTAACTTAATCTTTTTGGAAAAGGTGGAGGGAAGCCACTCTACAGCCGCAGGCCAATCGCACCCACACAGGTCCAGTTTCTCTAGGTGTGTCACCAGTACAAGGAAAGGTGGGCCATCATACCTCGAAATCGCCTCCCTCACTTCTACAATCAAACACTGGAGGCAAGTCGCGGTGCTTTTCTTGGAAGGATCAAATATCTCCAAAAGGCGAAAAAGAAATAGGGTGAAACTGGCGTCACTGGAGGACACCTGTACGAGCTGTACGTGATGCTCCGCACGCACCTCACGAGCCACGTGAAGGATAATCTTTTCCTTTCCAATCCCCGCCCCACCATACACCACCAGCGGAATACCAACCTCGGAGGTGGTATTTCTTACATAATTGAGCACTACCGCCCTCTTGTTGGGATGAAATAAGCCCAATTCTGCCTCTTCCTCTGTAATACTCTCGACCGGACGCTTTTCTGTGGTAGTATTCCTCTCCCCCTCTTCCCTTTCCCCTTCTCGAAACACGATACTAAAGGAGGCTAAAAGGTCACTCTGACATCGAACCGAGAAGGAGGAAGCGGTGAGAAGCACGGCGGAATACGGAGGGGAATGAAGCTCAGAGGCCGAAGTGCCCTCTTCCAACACTAACGAACATTCCGACGACCATTGGGCAAATGGAACGGTGGTACTACTTCGCTTCATTCTCTCATCCAACGTCACTACATAATAAAGAAATAGATACTCCCCGCATCGGTAAATACGGTCACGCAGGGCTCCCAGTTTGGTTCTCAACGGTGGTGGGTTTATCTTCTTTTCACGAAACATTAAATTTAGTATATACTTTTCCATCTTCTTCAGTGAGGTGGAGACAAATCCGACACACCAAGGGAGCTGATAATTATTGGGCTCCCTGCATCGCTTCAGCTTCGACAAGGCCGCCTCCTTGGTATCTCTCTCCGTTACCGTGAGTGGGGCCACTCGGAGTCGCAGAGAGGCGATATAGCTGCCTAACGGATAGAGAATACGCTCACAGTAGTCACTCACCAGATCCTCTTCTCCTAATAGCAGTATGAAAATAGTTTGCCAGGCGGTAATACCCCTCGGCACTCCATGGGGGAAGAAACCCAGAGTTAAAAACTCCCTTCTTCTATTTAAGGTTTGCTCGATACGAACCTCCCACTCCTCCTCAATGTAACAGTTCTTCCGCCTCACTTCGACTACTACTGAATTCTCACTTCCTAACGCCGCCCACAGTTGGCGGACCGATGCGGTGGAAAGAGTGTTGTGAGAGATGTCTAGTACACGGAGGCTAGGGTGACCCTCTTCAATAATAGCGCAGAGTTTCTCGATGCAAGTGCTGTCGAGGTCATTTTGACACAACACCAACTCCTCCACACATCGGTCATTCTGCACAAACTCTAACACGGCCAGAGTTCCCTTTCGGCCCAGGTACGTCCCTGAGGCATCGATGCGCTTTACGTTTAAAATATCCGCTCTTTGGACTAACGAGAGTATGTTTTTGTCTGGTTTCGCATTGTACACGCGGCAGCATGCCTGGTAAAGGGCAGGACCGCCATCCATCTAAACAAAACGGATTCCTGTGTAGAATCTGCTTCTAATGGGAAAAAAAGTGGGAAAAAGAATAGAGGGGAAAAAAAAGGAAGAGAGAAGTATGCATGACGTGGAAGAGTCTCATTGAATCTGTGAATGTCAGTTTATTATTATGGATGTGACGGTTACCATTACCACTCTGTCAGCGTACGATTTCACTTCCCTACAAGGATGCTAAGGCCGAGCTCGGACTGAAGCCCGTCGACATCCGTCCCCGGTTTCACCGACGCAGCGGACACATGCAAGATAGTAAGAGACGTCATTTCTCGGACAAAGGATAAATCGGTAAAGAGACAAAAGCAGCTCGTAAGAAACAGCACTGAAACGCCACTCCAGGAGCTGGACACCTTTGACAGGTCAGCGTCCGTGATGTTGCTCTGATCCAGGGAGAGCTCACTGACAGTGGTAAACGATGTCAGCCACTCCACCCCCCTCAGCTCCACCCCCCTCAGTGAGAGGTAGGTTACATCCCAGGATACAGTATCCATCGGAGGAAAGTGGGTGTAGTCGAGGCAGAGAACGTCGGACTTTAGGGGTTTTAGCATAAAGCGACGCACCTCATCGGCCCGGAATACATTCTGCGATAAATCTAAATGAGAAAGTTGTTTCAGATCTGCGACGGTATGAAAATGAAGCAAGTTACGACAGCGAATAGCAGATAAAAGGCGTAAATTAGAACAGACGGAGAGTGGCTTCACGTCTGTCACCTCATCACACTCGTTTAACTCCACATGAACAAGACTTGTTACACTAGAAAGTATTTTTATCGACGTGTTATCTATCCGTGTACCGGAGAGAAAGACGTGGGTCAAGTTTCTCAAGCCTTTGAGACCAGTGATGGAACGAACGGTTTGGTAACTCACGTCCACCTCTCGGAGGTCCTTCAGTGTATTCCAGTTCGTCAGTGATTCATCCGCGGGGAAGGAGTCTAACAGACGGATCTGCTCTACGTGTTGAAGTGCCTCGAAGGTTTGACCATGACTCCGTAAGAAGTCAGAGAAAAGAGTCCTCACTTCCTTCGCCTCCAGAATGTGAAATGAAAGGCGCTCTCCTTGCAACAATTGGAGAAAACTTTGCGCTTGGGATAAATCCAGACTGACTAACCGCATACGGAGAGATCCTTGAAAAATATGATGGAACCACTTTAGATGACAGACCGCCGCATTACGGCTCTCTACCGCACTGCAGTCATTGAGACTTATCCCGTTCCGCTCTGCACGCGCTGTTAGGACGGCTTCATCGTCCACACGTTTTGGTAAGCGCTGAGCCGCCATGTTAGTGCCGTCATTGAAGTGAATGGCAAGACGGCAGTGGTGTGGTGAGGAGGCGAAAAAGCAAAGAATGGTTTTGAAGTCCTCCCCCCTCACTAATCGGCGCGCAATGGAGTCGAATAAATGAGGAGAATAAGATCGCCGTACATGACTCATGGCGCAATACTTTTTTACTTTTAGTTTTTCGGCATCTATTCTACGTTGGGATTTAAAAGAAAAAAAAGAAGAAAAAAAAGAGGAAGAAAAAGTTTGTCACCAAGAAATGAGTAATACTTTTCCTCATTTTTTATGGTCTACGAGTCAATCCCTGCAACACTAGTGCAGCTGTCGTTGTTGCTGTTGTTTCATTTTTGGAATGCTATTTAAATTTTAAAAGACAAGAACATTTTTATTATTATTATTATTTATTATTTTTTGAAGGATCCACAGGTTTGGAAGAGACGGGAGAAAAAAAAAACGGCTACAGATGAGCCTTGACAGCACCTGGGATACCCATCTTATCAAACATCCACTCCTTCTCCTGTCGCTGCGAAAGGGATTCGGTGCTTTCGTTCTCTTTAGGCAAGGAAGGTAAAAGTTTTCCGGGGTTGCAAATGTTTTTAGGGTCAATCTTCTTCTTGAGATTGTACAAAATGTTCATACTGCCCTCGCCCATGTAACGGGTCATCCAGGGCACGTGCTCGTAGCCTATGCCGTGATGATGAGAAAGGTTCCCACGATACTTTAGCATCGCCTCCATGGCGCGTTTTTTAATTTGCAAAAACACCTTGAGGTCATTCTCATCCCCTTGAGAGCTGGCAAAGGTAAAGTAGAGGCAGCATCCAAACTTGTACTGATGGGCGGTATGACAGCCAATCCAGCCGGTCTGTCCGTTCTCCTCCCACACTTGACGCACCACCGCCTTCACCGCCTTCCAGCACGGAATAGCATCAGCATAAAGGACACTCGTCTCAAAGACATCCGCCCAGAAGGAATTGCCGAGGGCAAAGTCTCTAATGTAAGGAAGATCGTACTTTTTCTGCTGCCAGCTCTCCCCCGCGTGACGTCCCACCCCAATACCGCCATGCTTCTTGAATACCGTCCCCGTCTCCTGCCGTTGGAATGCCACTCTCTCCTTCGTTCCCTCGAACCCCACAATTACCAGACTCAACTTCTTCAAATCCCACCCGTAGTGATTGCGCAGCACCGCCTTGAATGCCTTGCTCGCTAACTTTTCGAACAGTCCCCCCGAGGAGGTGCTCATGGCCATACTCATCCGAAAGTCATCCTCGTCATACAGACGGAGGGTGCAGGGTTTAATTCCCTTCGCATTACATTCCTGGAAGGCCGCAAAAGCGATTTCAAAAGAGGGAAAGAAGTAACCCTCGTAGTACTTTTCCTCCGGAATGGGCTCCAACTTTACGGTTGCCTCCGTCACAATACCAAAAGCGCCTTCGGAGCCGATAAACAGTCCGTTCAAGTCCACACCGCAGACGCGGGAGGTTAAAGGGGTCTCGACCACACCGGTTGGGGTGACCACCTTCATGGCCAACACCATTTGCTCAATGTCGCCGTATTGGTTCGACATGGCCCCACTGCCACGGGCCCCAATCCATCCTCCCAGGGTGGAGTACGTGTAGCTGTCGGGGTCGTGCCCCATCATGAAGCCATACCGGAACAGTTGATCGTCGAGGTCCGGTCCGCTGACACCCACCTCAAAGGTGGCGATGAGGGACTTCTTATCTATCTTGACCATTCGGTTCATGCGGCGCATATCCACGGATAGGATCATTCGCTTCTGCTCAAAAGGGTTGCACTCAATCCCTCCCGTCACATTAGTGCCACCTCCGAATGGAATGATCACCACATTGTGCGTGTGGGCCAACTTGACCAACTTTACGACATCGTTATGATTATTAGGGAGCACAATAGCATCCGGAGCACGCTCCACCAGCCCTCGACGCACCCTCCACAAATCCCGGTAGTTCTTTCCGCAGATATGTGTAATGCGACTAAGGCCATCAGTTCGGATTTGGTCCTCCGACAGGGCAGAGCCCAACTCCTTCAGAAACGCATCGTTTAAGTTGGGTTTGTTCAGCATGGAAATAGCCGTCTCTAGTGTAATACTGGGTGTGGGTGGGGGCATCTCTATGGGGCCTTTACCGCCTTTAATTTCATTGTAGATAAAGTTCATTAAGTTTTTGATGGGTTTACCATCCACATGACGCGCCCAGAATTGGTTCTTGTCGTGTAGCTGCATCTCCACGCCGTAGTCCCCCCAACCGTTCCATTTAATGTCTTCATAGACTTCTCTCCTCTCGCTCGACATTTTCAACTGAAAAAAAGAATGAAAAAAAAAACTAAATTCAACTAAGGTTTGTCAAAGAGAGAAGAAAGACAAGCTAAAGATGTCCAAAGTATAGTCTTGACCTACCACCTCCATTAACACAAAGTGCTTGCATTAAAATGGGAAGGAAAAAAATGAGAAGATGCGCATCCGCAACTATAGTAATAATAGGTAATAATAGTAAGTGTGTAACTCTGTGAATAGAAAGAGATAAAAGGAAAAAAAAAGGAGCTACGACCGATTACTGCCGCAAAACACACGGAGAACGCTTAGTGTGAGATCATAGCGCCAGCGACTGACTCGAGTGTCCTCAAAGCTAGGGAGTGCTTGCATCACAGAGCGGGAGCCTCGCTCCATCCCCAGCACACAACGCTTCAGTTGTCGTACCTGCTCACACGACTGCTGCGATGCACCTCGCTTTATCATATCCTCCTCTAGTTGGTTCAGGCAGAAAAGTGTCATTTGGTGATTAAAACCGAAATACGAAGCGGTCTTCCGGCGCCGTTTTGCATCGTGGGAATCCGAGTCCTGGCGCAGTAGGGGGAATATAATCTCATCTCGGATAGAGGACGACTCGTTCAGCAGCATGGATACACGATCCAGGCCCATCCCCCACCCCGCGGTCGGAGGCAGACCCACTTGAAGGGCTTTTAGAAAGGTCTCGTCGAGGGGCATCGCCTCATCATCGCCGACGTGTCGATCTAGCAATTGCTGTTCGAAGCGGTAAAACTGTTCCTGGGGGTCGTTGAGTTCGCTGTAGGCGTTGCAGTACTCCATGCCATTAATAAACAACTCAAACCGCTCGCTGAGGCCAGGGCGCTCGTCACTCTCCTTGGCGAGAGGGCTCATAAACAGAGGGTGGTCGGTCACAAACGTCGGCTCCACGGCACGATCGGTGATAAAATAATCAATCAACTTGTCAAACATTTTAGAGGCGGTGCGAGCGGCTGGAAGTGGGATGTTGTGTTGGAGCATGATGGCCGACATGTAGGCCATACCGCGGGGAGTGTGCAGCTGTGTCGGAGGTGGTAGCTCGACCCCAGCCACCCTCTGCACCTCATCATAGGCGTTCACCCGACGAAACGGTTTTTCTAAATCAATCTCGGTGATCTCTTTGGTCACGCAGGAAACCACTTTCACCTTGGTCGTTCCCACTCCCTGTATGGCCATAGTCCGCAGAATATCTTCCGTCATGGGGATTAAATCGAGATAGGTGTGATAGGCGGCGTAGAACTCACAGGAGGTGAACTCGGGGTTGTGGCTCCGGTCCGCCCCTTCATTACGGAACACTTTGCCAATCTCATACACCTTGTCCAGACCTCCCACCACACACTGCTTGAGGTGCAACTCTGGGGCGACTCGCAGGAATAAATCAGCATCGTTGGCGTTGTGATGGGTCATGAAAGGCCTCGCATTGGCCCCCGACGCCACGCTATTCAGGATGGGGGTCTCCACCTCCACAAAGCCTCTATCGTCCAGATAATCTCGTAGAGCCCTAATCATCTTATGACGACGTCGGAACCGCTTTCTTACCTCTTCGCTGGACATCATATCCACAAAACGATACCGATACTTAATATCGACATCCGTCGTCGTAGGAAGGAAGCCACGAAGATCCGGGCACACCGCTTGGTCCGTGCACACGTAAGGGGTAATAATGCTAACTTTATCCGCATAGAGAGACAGTTCTCCTTTCTGGGTTCGACCAGGAGAACCCTCCGCCCCAATGATGTCCCCAATCTGCAGCTGGCTCTTTAGGCGCTTCATCGCTGCTTTATCGAACGTTTCACTCACCTGACGAACCACTTGTAACTTTCGCTCCTCGCTGGAGATGGTGAGGAATAGAATACGGCCCATGTCCCTTATACTGACGAGACGGCCGCCTACGCGTACCGTACAGCCCTCCAGCTTTTGCCCCGTACCCACACTACTGTACTCCTCAATGAACGTAGGCAGTGGGGTGGTGTTGTTGAATGACTTGTAGGCGTCTTTCAAGTCAAGGATGGAGCGGGGAAGGGTATGGGGGGCCGCCGCACTGGGGCCGTCAGACTCTGCCACTTTCTTTTCTTTTTTGCTCTTTTTTTTGTTCACCACCGCCGTTTCGGGAGTACTAGTGTCCTTCTTATTGGTAGACTTGAGTGCCCCC
Source organism: Angomonas ambiguus (assembly GCA_019695575.1). NCBI lineage: Eukaryota > Euglenozoa > Kinetoplastea > Trypanosomatida > Trypanosomatidae > Angomonas > Angomonas ambiguus. Next base: position 122,879 of record JADNSB010000042.1, on the reverse strand, counting down.
TCCATGGGGGTGTTCGATGGGGTAGAGCTACTAGTGAGGTTGTGGGCCGCACTCCGGGGAAAGGGAGTGGAACTGAAGTGGTACCGCTGAGGCTCAAGACCCGCCAACAATGTCTTCGCCCAACGACCACAACTCGTCAAGTATAAACATCTTTTCATGATGCACTCACTTTAGTTGTTATTGTTGTTATTTTAAGAGAAAGGGGGGGGGGGAGAAAGAGACGAAAATAAAGAAAAAAAAACACGAAAAAAAAAAACAGCAGAAGAAACTTAAGCAGAATGGGACGTGAATCCGAGCGGAAATTAAATGCTACGTATACGGCAACAAACTTAGGGCCAGGAGTGAAAAAGGGAAAAAAGAAAAATGCGTATTCTTCTTTTAGCGTTATGGGTTTACCTAAATTTTATAGTTGAAGAAATAAAACTTGAACGATAGAGTCAGCAAGATATGAAATACCGAAACAATGCCGACGATGATCCAAAACCACTTTGGTTCTAACGTAGCTTTCCAGATGTACCAGAAGTTAATAATCAAGTACGCCGAAGACCATACACCCCCTACCATTACAAATATCCACTGCAGCGCCGTCACAGGGACCATGCAGAGCACCGCCACTAGCTCAAAGATAAACATACTATACCCGTAGAGGCACAGAGTATCGGTAAGAGAAACAGGAAGACTCTTCCACTTCATCAACCCCCACACCGCCGTACCAAACACGAAGCAGTAAAGGTACACCACCAAACACGCTACGTAAGCAGTCTCAAAGTTGTAGGTCCATTTAGTGGTGGTGTCGTTGGCCTTGGTGTACGCGATCCTGCTCATAATGTTACTCACGATCCCCAGCGTGATCCAAAGAGTGGTGCAAATCCAGAAAGGTCCGTAGAGGTCCGGTTTTCGGTTCAGCGTGACGCCAGCCTCTTCAAAGGTGTGGCCGGTCTCCTCCTCCTCCACATTGGCGCTGTTCATGTGCCACTTCCGATCCATGAGGAAATCAGGAGGGTTCAGAGGCACCAGCGCGTTGGAGATACGCAGCAAAACTTGATTGGTGTCCACGTCAAAAAACTGCTGATAGAACTCTGATCTCCAAAACTTTGACGTGGGCTTCAGCGCCTCGGGGAGCTTATCCACCGGTTCCGGTGAGGCGGGGGTGCCTGTTTCCTTCCCCTTCGCTGCGGTATCGTAGGAGGCGGCGGGAGGGGTCGAGGAGAACTGCTCCTCACGGCTCTGAAAGGCGTTGGAAGGGGGAGAAGGGTTGGGAGGGGAGTAGGCCCCAGCGTTCTCCTTAAATGGGTCGTTCGACCCGTAATTTTCATACGGTCCAGTCATTTTAAATCTAATTGGTGAAGAAGAAAAAGGGGGAAAATAAAGAGAGAGAGAGAGAGAGAGAGAGAGAAAGGAGTGAACGGGTAATTCAGTTGGCTTTTGGGTGATTTGTTTTTAAAAACAAATGGATATACCCAATATTAAGGCTATTACGAAACAAAAAAAGAGAAATAATAGGATAGATTCTATTTGAAGAACCAAAATATCAAAGTTCGTTTTTTTATTTTTTATTTTTATTTGGGTGTTAACAAGTATACTCCTAACAAATTTGAGGGCAACTTTTTTTTAAGTTTTATTTCATTTTTTTTATAGTTGCCTTATCGGAAATGAGTAAATGGCAAGCAACAAAAAAAAAAGTATGATGTAATAAATAGTTGTAATAAAGTGTGTTTTTCTTTTCTTTTCTTTATACTGTATGCTAAAAATTGTTAAAGTTGGCGAACTGGTTAAAAAAAAAAGCTGCAGTGTAGCTTACAAAGACACGCTTCTAATTCTCTAAGGACTACGCTTTACCTTGTACAAGACAAGAGCGAACAGTGTGGCACTGAGCCCCACCACTATAAGAGCGCTAGAAGGGATACCACCAGAGGGTATCACCTCCTTCCCCTCTCCCTCCGACAGAACTGTAAACAACTTCTTCTCCACCTCCAACGATATACGAGGGTTGTTGAACCACTCGATCGACTCCAGACTAGACCCTCTGCTCTCCACGGCCGAGATAAAGTGCAGTACGTCACTGTCGGAGAGATTGCACGACGTGAGGTCAATCGTTTTAATATATTTCATCTTAAGGGCACTCTTGGCGAGAGCCGCACGGCCGACGTCGCCCACGGCGTCATTACAGCCCAAATCGATCTGCGAAAGGTGTTTATTGCCGTTTTTGGTCAACGCCTCTGCAATCGCCTGAAAGCCCACATCCCCGATCTGATTCACAGAGAGGTTTAACTTTTCTATATTACAGTCCTTGGACAGAATAAAGTTTGCGGCGATAGCGATGGCCCCATTGTCGCTAATTCTATTATCACTGATGTCGAGAATCCGAAGCGTGGGATGGGCATGGAGGAGTTCAGCAACGATGGCAGCCCCCTCGTCCCCCAGGAGGTTAAAGGCTAAGGAAACCTCCATGATGGTGTGACTGCTATTAATACCGTCGCACAGGGTCGGTAGGCCCCTAGGGGTGATGTGGTTCGTCACCACGTTGAGGGTACTGATAGCCATTTGCTGCAGCAACAGCGCCAGACTGTACATCGCCTCGTCCTGTATGGCGTTCTCATTGATATCCAAGTAGTGCAATTTGGGACAGTATTGCGGTAGCGCTTCAAACAGAAAGACCGCCCCATTGGGACCAATCTTATTGTCCTTGAGATCTAACATCTCCAGGTTTTTCATTTTAGAAATATACTTTGTGACTAACTCTTTACACTGATCCCCAGTGATATTATTGCCGGTCAAGTCCAGAGAGACGACATTTTCGTAGGAACTGCCGTGTATAGACTCCTTCAGTGCTTCCAAAGTGAAATCACCATACGTCAGTGTCACCTCCATTACTCTTTCTTCTTACTCTTTTTTATTTAAAAAAAAAAAAAACTTTCTTTAATGCATTTATTATTAATCATTACACAATATGAAAAGGAGCACGGGTGAAGAAAGAGAAATGGGGAAAAAGGGAATTCGTCTAAAGCAAACAAAAAAAAAAAACATAGAAATATATACACGGCTAAACCTAACCGTGAAAGAAAAAAGAAAAAGAAGGTTTTACTCTTGTTAACCATTTAACGCTGCCAGCCTTTGCTTCTCCTCGGAACAGTACCGCAGACCACGCTGTATTATCTCCTTCAACCCAATGCGGAGTTGCAGACTGAGACAGTAACTGATATTCTCTTCCTCGTCTGCATGGCGCACCTCCAAGAGGGTGTCCTGGTCCTCCTCAAGGGTAGTGGTGAAGAGACCCTCGACCGAGGTCAAGGTGAGCTCCACCGTCTCCAGCACCGCCGCCTCGGTCGCAGGGGACAGCGCTGTAAAGGGTCCCTTCTCCTCGATGAGGGGAAACTCTTCCGCCTCCGCAACGAGCAGTCGCAACAGGGCGAGAAGGGCGGAGCAGGGGACGCCGTCGTACGGGAGCCAACACCGGCCGGGGGTCAGCAGTCCGAACATCTCCGCGATTCGTCCCCGGCGTTGATCCCACTCATTCGTAGACTCCTTGGAAGGGAAGTCGAGAGGGAAGGGCAGTTTATCGTGCTCGTTGTCTTCCAGGACGAATCCATAAAAGAGAAGCAGCTCCCAGTTTTGAAGCGGCCCGTAGCTCATCCACAGCTCTCGGCCCTCCTCGCCTGCCTCCAGGCCCGCGCCCACCTGCAGCACAAAATCGCCATCCTCCGGCATTACCCTTCGGATAAGGGCATCGGTTCGATTCTGGTGGTTGATCATGTCCGCCAAAGGCACCAGGCAGAGGACCACCTGGTCATCAATATTCAGATTAAAAGCCCTAGAATCAAAGGTGGTCCTCGCCCACTGCAGTCTCTCCTCGCTGAATATACCACAAAACTCCTCCAGTGATACCCCACAGTCCTCCTCTTCGTTTAAGCACGCATACAAAGAGGGTGTTAGTGTCTTTATTTGGGAGTGGAATTGATTCAACAGGGCTCGTCGCGACAGCACCTCGTCCACCACGTCCACCCCCTCAATCTCAGCCAACTCCTGAAAGGACCAGTAGGAAGCCACCGTGGGGTACGCCCCTGGACAGGCATCTAAAATATCTTTCCAATGAGAATGTACACCCTCAATGTACTTTTCATACAGTAAAACCAACACTAAAAGGGCCTCTTCATTCTCCAAAATGGAGCTAAACTGCGGAAAGGACCCCACCGTGCGCCCTAGTCGTGAGTGGGCCAGCACCGTCGCTCGATAGAACAGAAAGGTACGGGGAATACGGAGCAGATCGTCAAAGGCACGCAGTGGCTCACGGCAGACAATAGAGCCCTCACTGTATGGACTGTTCTCCATAGGGATGAGGCCCACATGGGAGGTGTAACGACTGCTGGAGGGCACCACCCTGGGGTCCGTGGACGCCTCCTCCCTCGTCGCCCTCACAGGCCTGGTGGTGGGCAGTGGTTTTATAGCCCGAGACAGGTGTCCCTCCAACTCGGCAAGAAAATCAGCTTCCGTCTCCAACTTATTTCGGTCCACTAGAAAAAAATAAATCACTTTTACGGCAATTTGTTCGTTCCATAAATCGTGAAGATGAGAAAAACAATCGTAAAAAGAGTCTGACAGGCACTCCCAAAGGGTGCGACCGTCCGCGGCAATCACCCTCGCCACGGGGAGCAGATCCAAAAGACAGAAGGGGCCTTTTGTTTCTATCAGTGGTGTTAAGCAGAATGGATCCTCCCGAGAACTTCTGTCAAGAGATCGGGAGAGGTAGAAACACTTTAGCTCTGCGTTGTCAGACTCGGATAACTTTTTTCCAAAATACTCCACATCTTCTGAATCTAGTATCATTGAGCTCACTTGTAGAAAGAACAATAAAAGGAAAAAGAAAAGGGAAAAAGGCGAGAAGAAGATGATAGGAAAAAAAAGGTGGTACACTGATAATAAGGCTACAGTGAAAACAGAAAACACATCGCACTATACGTTAGCTCAAATTACTTTTTTTCTTTTACTTTTAATATCATCCGATACGCAGTTGTTGGGTAGTAGGTTACTATGGTTGGTGGTGTGATGGTGGTGGTGGTGGTTTTTGTTTTCTTCCTACCTCATAGACTTTCACCAACCAACAAACAAAAGAGCATTAATAATCTTCGTCTAACATGTGTCTCCCAGAAGCGTCGGGATATAGTTTTTCCACATATTCATTATACCTATTTCGTAGCATTTCATACGTCTCCGCTCTTTCCCGTCGGCGCTGATAGTACTGACTGTCCTTGTCCATCGATTTAATGGCCGCCGTCTCCATATCCTTCATCATCTGCCACACCACCTTCCCACTCACCCAGTTCAACAACTTTTGAGGAATACTAGGAATCTTGGGGTCCACCGACATAATAAAGGAAACCTTGGTCCGATTGGGCGCCACAATCTCAAAGAGGAAGCCGCCGTATGATATCTCGCAGCGAGTATTTCCATCGGTGTTGGGGGGAGCGGGCCGAATGTTATTGGGGAGGTTATTATCGTCCACGCTGCTGGCTACCGCGAAAATACGCCCATTCCTTTCCAAATCATCGACGCCGTAGCCGCAGACAAACATTTCCCGGTTGGTAAGAGGCCACGGAGCCTTGACGACAAAGTAGGACGCCTTGTGGAACCGTGAAATCTCTCCTTGAGGCTGTGAGATGAGGCAAAAAGGAAACCACTCCTTGTAGAGGTCTAGTTCAAGCACTATACCGCAGAGATAGAGCGCGCACACGTCCACCGTCTTGATCACCTTGAAGTAGTGCAAGTCTTTGTGAGCGTCGTAGTAGTAGAACGTCCCGCACCCCTCCCCCGCGTCCTTCACCACCGCCCAATCCTTGGAGCTCCCTACCGCACTCGCCAGCCTCTCCGCGGCGTTTACCTTTTCTAATGAGTTTCGATACATGGGGGACTGCAAAATAAACCGCTTGAAGAGACAAGAGGAAAGGAGGGTGGGCTCGGCAACCCCGTAGGTGATCATACGCACCCGGTTGGACACCACCTCCCCGTCGATGGACGGCACTAGCGTCACCTCCGCATTCTCACAGTCTCTTACCGCACGGTTCAGCAACTCCAGCACCTCAAAGTGCCTCTCTCCTATATATAAATGGATCGCCTTGCGGACCAGTCGCTTCAGGCGGAGACGTACCCTCGAAGGGGTGTACTCCAGAAGGGCACTGAACCGCTCGTGGTCGAGATCTATGCAGGTGGGTTCTGCTGATTTCATTAGCAATGAACTGCTGAACCACAAAAAAAGAAAAAGAAAAAGAAAAGATAGAGTACAGTTTTTTAGAGAGTGGTGAAAGTTGAAAAATAGAGAAAATCATATCAGCATAACCAGAAAAAGTGGACAAACAAAAACATTACGTCTAGCAGCCATTACTGGCTTACCAAGTAGACAAATAAAAAGAGAAAAGGGGGTAATCATCACTCCCGACACGATAAATCAAAAATATAAGGAAAAAAAAAAGAATAAAACACGTATATCAATAGATTTAGACGTATTTAGTTCTGCGAAGTAACTTAGGTCTTTTTTTCCTTTTTTTTTCTTTTTGCTCTTCGCTTATTATTGCAGTGGTTTCTTTAGTTTGTTTCGTTGTTGTGTTGTTGTTGTTTTTACTCTGCGCCATTCTTAATAATTCATATCATTTTTTGGGTTCGCTTATTTTGATATTGTTCAAGCGCTCCAGCACCCCCACCACGGCGGAGTTGTCCGAGTCTCCCTCTTGATTCTGCACCATCGACTGAAACAGTTGGGTGTTGACGGCGGTGGTGGGGAGCGACACTCCATACTCCTTGGCAGAGTCCATCACGATGGAGAGATCTTTGGTCTGTAGGGCGGCCTTGAACCCCGGCTCGCGATTACCGGCAAACAAGCGCTCCGGCTTCACGTCCAGGGTCCAGCACTGCGCCGCACCCCCCTTGATCGCCTGGATCACCTTTTCACTATCCACTCCACACTTTTCATTGAACACCAGAATCTCCCCCAGCGCCACCATCTGCGCTGCGACCATGATTTGGTTCGCGGCCTTGCACACCTGACCGGCTCCAGGGCCGCCAATGTGGGTGATGGTCTTCCCCATCGCCTGCAGGATGGGGAGTACTTCCTTCAAGGCCCCCTCATCTCCCCCCACCATGATGGTGAGCGTGCCGTTGCGAGCGCCTATATCACCCCCCGACACCGGAGCGTCCAACGCCTTCACCTTCTTTTCCTCCCACAGACGCTTGGCAATCTCCTCTGCGGTGGACGGTTTGATCGTACTGTTGTCCACTAGAATAGATCCCTCCGCGATGCCTTCTGCAATACCGTCTTTACCGAAAATAATGTCGTACACATCCGGGGAGTCGGACAGGTTAGTGAATACGAAGCGGGAGTGGCGGGCCAACTCCGCTGGCGTGTCGTAGCGCTTCGCACCAGCGGTCACCACCTCCTCGCACTTGGCCGCTGTACGGTTCCAAACATTCACACTGAAACCGGCCTTGAGTACATTCAACGCCATAGACTTCCCCATCAGACCCAAACCGACGTAACCGACAGACATGATTGAGGTATAATTTAAATGTATTTATGAATTGGTTAGAAATCAAAGGAAAAAAATAAAAAAACTTTATAAACTCGAAGAGAGAGAATCCAGAAAAAAAAAATAGATAATAAAGTGGTTATTTCTTCAAGAGATAAACACCATAAGACAAATATGCACCTAGAAAGGAAAAAGCATCCAAAGTATATGTTTAAAGAACTGAAATTCGTCAGAAAAAAAAATGAAAGAAAACTTGGTATAAATTTATGTTAAAAAGAAAACTATGTTATGAACATGTATTTACATATATACATATATATAAATAGAAAGAAAACGAAAAGAAATTCTTCTTCTCTTCCACTTTTTGAGCGAAATGAAAAGGAAAAAAAAAAGAACTTTACCTTTAACCTTTACGTATAGACATTGTTAAAGTGAAAAAAAAAATGGGAGTCTTGGTTTAATTACCGAAGGGTTCACTGCCTTTTTCCTTTGCATCCTCCACCTCCTTAGCTTCGACTTCCCCCAGTGATTTTTTACCCTCTTCCACCAGCTCCTCCTCCTCCGCTGCCTCGTCGTTATCGGTGTCTTCCCTTCGCTTAGCAGGCCACACCCAACCACCGCGGTGGAGTACGTAGATACCAACAATCCACATAAGGGAGCCGAAGAAAAACCCGCAGGCAACCGTGACACCGCCGGTCTTCAGATTGGAACATTGGTCGTAGTTGCCGAGAGAAAAACGTGAAAACTGTGACATTTCCTTTGTAGCCTCCAATGCAAATGCCATCTTATCCACGATAAAATTGCAATCCATTAACGGCTTAATAAGAGAGAGGGCAGTGGAGGCTTTCTGGGCGGTCAAAGTGGCCGCCATCACATTCTTCGCGGAGGTCTGTGTAGCACCAGTGCATTTCTTCTCGCATACCTCCACGTTGCATACTTCCCCAGCGGCAAGACCGACGCAGGCTTCGGGATTGGTGGCAGACACCGCCACGTCCTCCATCGCCTTAATCACGTCCTCCAGGGTGGTACAGCTGGTGGGGGTGGAGACGCAGTCGAAGGCAGGGGTACCGCAGATGGTAGTGATGGTGTTACAGGCATCCCCGGAGGCGGTCTGCACCTCTGAGTCGATGTCCGACCGCACCCCCTGAAAATCCGCTTCGTCCTCGCACCATGGAACGAGGAGCCACTGTACCACGCCGGGCTCCCGACTGTACTGCAACACAATCTCCCCGCAGAGTGCCGAGAGAGCGTATTGCACCGCTGTGAACACAATCGCCAGAAGAGAGTAAATGATGGCGAAGAAGAAGTAAAAACCACTGAAGTGAAAAGAGCACTTGCCGCAGCGACAGAAGACGAAGAGGAGGATGAGGAGAAGGAAGACAAAGCCGACCACACCCACGCAAATCGAAACAATACGGGCAATGTTAAAGTACTTGAAGTAATCGTCCTGTATCTTGGTCACCTCCTCCGACACCATCCCCGTGAAATCAGTAATCTCTGTGGTATCCAGCGTAAGGCTGTCCTTCAGCAGCTCGGTAATTTGCTCCGCAGTGCTGTTGATGTAACCCATCGACTCCTGGTTCAGGTTGTCCAGCATATTATCCAGGGTTTCCGTCATGAGATTGACCCCATACACAATCAATACGCATACGCAGGCGCCCAACACGAGGGCAAAGATGGTCCAGAACCACATCCAGCAGCGGGCGCGCTTCCGTGTAACGGGGGGCTTGGGGTTCACCCAGCGGTTGCAGCAGTCACAGCAACAGCAGCACCCACCACAGCAGCAACACCCGCCGCAGCAAAAGATAACCGCGAGACCAATGATAGAGAAGAGAAAGATCAAGACGCAAAATCCAGTCCAGACATAATACCTCCACTGACTACCAATTCGGTCCATATCCTTCAAGCAGTCGAGGATGGAGTCAAACTCCACTGGGGTCGGAAGAGGGCCGTCCCATACTTTTTGGCACTCCAGGGAGCGCTGAGCATTTACGGTGGAAATCGTAGCAAGGACCACCACCACTGCAAACAGAATGCCAATTAAAAATCGCATTATAAAAAAAAAAAAAATCTGTTAATGAATCTGTTAATGATTATATATATTTATAAAAGGTAAAGTAAAACCAAAAAGAGAGTAGAAAGATAAAAGAAAAAAAAAAGACCACTAATCTGGTCTAAAAAAAAAATGTGTGTAAACGAGAAAAAAGGGGGAGGAAGAAATTAGCAAAGATGAACTGTTTACTAACATCCGCAAAAAAACAAGAAGAGCAGAAGGAAACAAATTAAAAAAAAGAAAAAGAGAGAGGAAAAATGGTGGGAAACTAAAGTTTCTACAACACCAAAAACGCTTTGGCAACTGCAGCATTGGAAAAGGATGCCACAGGTGGGACCTCCCACACCTCCGTCACACCCTCCGCGGTGAGATCCTTGGGGGTCACCAGCGGCTCCAGCCGGGACTGGTACATATTGAAGGCCATCATCGGTACGGGAGTACTCCACCCCAACCGTCCACGTAACTTATTAAGATGCATGGACAAGCCTTTCGAGTGGGTGAGATGAATCACACGAATGGGAGCGGTGGGGTTGGAGGAGCGCTTCACAATGTCAATAAAGGGCTTTCGATCTTGTCGGGAGGGGTTCGTATTGTCGAGGACGACGCTATGTCCCTCTGTCCACGCCTTTTCCGCCTCTTTAATACACTTTTCCTTCGTCTTTAGTGTATCGCGGTTAATCCAGGTGTACTGGTAGGGTACCAAAAACTGCTTGGAGAGGGTGGTCTTCCCACAACCAGGAAACCCACAGAGCAGCACCATCTCCTGCGAGGGAGGCCGCGCAAAGTAGTGAGGGGGGGTCAAGTGAATGGTGTCGGTGCCCTTTGGTGTCGTGCGTTTCACAGGGAGTTGGTCGTATGTGGTGGGAAGCGCTCGAAGGGTCTCCGGGCTCACCTCTCCCCAGCTGAAAGGGGTGGTAGACGGGGGAGCCTTCACGATACGACCCACCACTGTATCGGAGTGCAAGAGGGACTCCAGTGGCACTGTAAATATTTCCTCCGGGGTCAGGAAAGGAAGGGATAGGTTGTGTGCAAAGGCACGGTCAGAGCAGCTAAAGTCCTTGGCCCTATTGGCGAGGGTTCGTATCGACCGACCCGCCGCATCCCCCACGTAAAAGGAATACCGGTTGCAGTCGATGCGACTCCCTTTGGGGAGGTTCGCCTTCTCTTCAATGCACTGCTGCAGGAGACCCCACACATCAGGGCTGGGCTTGCGCCAGCGGTCGTCTCTTGTGGACACAAAAGCCACCAACGGCACGCCAGCGGCTTTCCCAAGGCGGATCACTTTTTCCTGCACCGCCTCCGCTTTCTTCTCATTCCATACTTTCTTTCCAATTCCCGACTGGTTACTAAAAATAGCAATCATAAATTGATCTTGGAAAAGGGCTTGAAGGTGTCCGGGCACATCTTTATGAATCCACCTCCAATCAGCGAGGTCGTCTCTAGGGAACACTTTACCAGTGGCGGGTGTAATGAGAGTGTCGTCCATGTCAAAGGCGGCCACCTTGATCAATTTGGTGTTCCTTTCCTCTCCTTTTTGACAACAGTGTTGAACCAACTCCGCGGACGGAGGCAAACACAGCACGGACCGCTCCTCACGTGCCACCCACTCCTTTCTCGTGCGGAGTGGTGGGGGGGTCGCTGCTACTGGCGATCTAGACCGTGAGCTCCTTGAGCTACTCTTCCTACTGGATGGGCTCCGTGACCGCTTCCGTGACTGACTCATCGAACGAAGGAGCTAAAAAAGAGGTCTTATACAGATATTTCTAACAACGCAAATGAATGAAATAATAATAATAAAAAAAAAGGAAGGTGGTTCGATAGGATTGTGAAGATTCAGAGAGGGAAAGAACGGAAAGGAAAGAAATATCAAAAAAAAAAAAGGTGAACTTCGACATGGAAAACAGATTAGAAACATGTGTGTTTCGGTGCAGAGATCTTACGTCATCTTCTCCTTTAGTTCCTCCTGCAGCATCTGTAGTTTCTTTGTGATTCCAAAGGTGGTCTTGAACACCTTTTTAAGGTCTCCCTCGTTCATACTCAAGAACACTCGCACATCAATGTGCTCCTTCTCTGCGGTCGGGCCCAAGCCATCGAGACCCTTTTTAGAAAGTAGCTGTTTCATGAGCTGCACCCCCGCCTTGCCCTCCAACTCCGCACTTTCCTTTTCCAGCTGAGACTTTATCTTTTCCTCCTTCTCCGCCGCCCTCTCTTCAGGGGAAGCCGTCTTCCTACTTCTCACCGGGGTCGGTGGTTGGGACGGTGGTAAGGAGAGGGCAGAGCGAGCCAGGGCGACCGCGGTGGGTCCAAGCCCAGAGTTCAGGTGCAGCCACTCGTACAGTTCTTCCCGTACCGACTCCGGGCACGCCACCGTGGGGGTCTGGGTGAAGAGCACTTCGTCCACGATTCGCTTGCGTAAGAGCGTGGACCACTTTTGTAGATCCCTCTGGGTATCGGTTTCGAGGCGATGGGCCAGGCGACTGCGTAGACCCTCCAATGCCTCCCCAGCCTCCTCCACCGCTGTCGCCACCTCATCGACGTCTCCTGGAAGAGCGCCAAAGTGGGTGGTCAACACCTCCTGTGTAAACGGCTCCTTCTGAAGCGTGGCCGCTACCCTCTGTGCTCCTCTGTCCGGCCGCCACAACTCCAACAGCGAGGCGCCCCCGGCCGCTGACCACTGACGGCTCTGCACACTGCACATGGGCAGCACCACCTCCCTACCCGCCTCTGGGGCCACCGAGGGCAGCCACGGCAGTCGCCACAGCGCCCCTCCGACGTGAAAGTGGTGGAAGACCTCGTCGTAGTAGAACAGCAGCTGCTCCCTAAAGTGGTCCGGCTGGCCAGACCGTTTGGTATCGATGGGAGGCACGAGATAGCCGCGCAGCCTGGAGCATCCGGGGATCGCCTCCCCTTCCTGGGGGACCACTATACACTCGGGGTCTATTTGGGGAAAGGTGAATGCCTCCATCATGGCGGGAGGGTAGTTCTCCGAGAAAGTAGACTTTAACCCCGAAAAGAAGGTCAAATCAGAGAAAAGGAAACGCCCAAAGGATGAGCAAGCAATGCGCAACTCTGGGAAGTGACGTTGCAGGGCGGAGAGAACGAAACCGCTTTGAAGAGACACCTCTGGTAGAGCGACACAGCGAAGACCCTCCAGTTCGGACTGGTACTGCTCCATAAATAAATGGAACTCCTCCTTGTTGGTCACCTGCGGCACCCCTACCATAGTCCGCTCTATCACCTCTCGATTCTCAAACTGCAAGTCGTCCTCGGTGGTACTACTGAGGACGTATACCCCGGAAGTGTGAGGCGTCGCGTGGAGGCACGACCCCACATCGAGGAGCTCCGTCTTACAGCGCGGAAGGTCCCTATTTTGGTCCATGGAGCACGTATAGTAGGACAGAGGGGGTGCATGACGCAGGTAGGCGGCACTCTTCATCGCCGCTTCTATTCCCTCCCGTAGCCCTTGACTACCGCTGCATCGAACAGTGCATCGTCTTAGCATGCTTACTATTATGGTGAACGATTTCCCTCTAAAAAGTACTATTCAATGTGCTGAAAGAATCAGAAAAAAAAATTACATTACACTATCATTCCGTCCTACACCATTAAACATGCGTGTGACTCGAACAGCTTTTTTTGTAGGAGTGAAAAAGTGTTACACTTATTCTGTTAATTAAAACAAAAACAAAAAGAGGGTTTTTTTTTTTTTTAGTTAATTACTTGTAATACAATTCAATACGGGTGCGGTTTTCCTGCTTTCGTCTCTACCGCCACGGCTCGGCTGAGGTCTTTTCATAGTAACCGCCCATCGCTCCTATTAAGCAACCCGCCACGACCCCAAAAGTGGACCCGCTGCTGTCCTTACCGCCGTCGACGACGCACAACGCCCCGGTGGTGGTCGCAGCTCCAATCGTAGCCGCCGCTACCCCCAGTGACACTGGCGTCACTACAAGGTGGAAGACGCCTAGGATGGAGGCAGAGGTGATGAAGGAGGCGGCCGCTCCCACAATCATTTTATCCGCCATCCCTCTATGAGAAACGCGCAGAGTGGATGTGGTGCACCTTCTCAGGGCAGCAGAATGCATCATAGGGTGGCGCAACATCGCGGATACCAAACTTACTGTTTATTATTGTGTTTACTTTTTTTATTTCAGAAAGGGAAAGGGAAAAAAAAAAGACCAGAAACGTATAAAGTAGTGAAAGAGGAAAAGAAAGGGAGAAAAATATATAGAAAGGAGTGTAAACACTATCGGCGGGGGAGGAGGGGCGAGAGGGTACAAGAGTCATACTATATAGAACAACACAAAGTAGTCAAATCAAATAGTTATACGGTTAGTGATTATGGAACCAGCAATTTAACTGGCGTGCTTGCAAAAGGTTTATTCGTAGCAAGAAACAGAAAGAAGAAGTATCCGTTGTTGTTTTTTTGTGTTTATGTGAGACTAATTTGCTGCCGGAAAGCGAAAAACAAAAAAAGAACAGACGTTGAAGTACAAATTATCTTATGGTTTACTGTCTATTATTATTATTATTATTATTATTATAGCCTCCAACACGTGTGGTGCATGCAGTTTCCTCCAGACCCAAAAAGGACATCTCATTAGATAAAGTGTATACCATGTTCATTAAAGTGTGCCAGCATGGTCATGATGGACTCCTCATCCAAGCTACGTCCACGTTTTTGGAACATCTCATCCGAAAGCACTTTCTCGAGGAGTACCTTAAACTGCTCAAAAGTCATATCAGAGGTTTTACCTTCCAGCTTTTGATAGCTCAAGTACTTTTCATACAACGTTTGTTGGGCGCTTTTCGTGCGAAATATAGACGAGACTTTTTTATTCTTTCGGTTAAAAATCATCTTCACGAGTCCGTCCCAGTCGTCAAAGTCCACATCCGGGGCCGGGTACTTGGGGTCCAGTCGTATGACACTAGACTCCACCTTCGGGGGAGGGTTGAAACTATTTTTACTAATCTTCATCAGGTGGCTACAGCGGGCTAGCAGCTGTGCGTTAACGGAGAGGCGGCAATACGCCTCGCTCCCTGGCTGGGCACACACCCTCAGAGCGAACTCCCGCTGAAACATGAGCACCGCACACTTGAAGGTGGGTTTGTGGAGAAGTTTAAACACTAGAGCGGAGGAAATCGCATAAGGGACGTTAGCAACACACTTATCAAAGTAAGGAAACTCCTGCTCGAGGCAGTTGCCACGGACTATTTGTAGTTTGCCAAAGAGAGGAGTGTTCTGAAAGCGCTTATTCAGTTCCGCTACCATTCGTGGATCGATCTCGAAGGCAATCACTTTCTTTGCCGTCTGCAGCAATTTCTCGGTGAGGTTACCTGTACCAGGACCAATCTCCATGACCACGTCAGTGGGTTTAATGGCGGACTTCTCGACAATGGCGGCGATGACGAGAGGGTTTTTTAAAATGTGCTGACCAAAGCCTTTATTAAAAACCATACCTGATTGACTGCCACCTGTCTTGGCGCCCTCCGCCGCTTTTTTCCTTTTGTGTGCCTGTGGTTGACTTTTTCCTAAGATGGTCTTTTGAGTGCCGAACGACACTTTCCTGGGCATATTATCGGCGGTAATGACACCCATAGGGACAGTACGACGCTCCTTGGGCATGATACACCTTTCCTTTTTATTCCTTTATATTATTATTATTATTACTATTATTGTTTAATGTGGTATAGTGGTTGCTGTTTAATATCACCTGTATGTTTAGTTCTTTATTTTTCGAAAGAATGTAAAGGAAAGAAAGAGGGATTCATGAAACAAGCAAAAGAAAAGGAAGTAAGCTCTCAAAAAACGTGACAAACAAATAACATCAGAGAAGGGAAAAAAAGTTGCAGAAATCAGCGGACTTAGAGGAAAACCAACCACAATAAAAAAGGAGGTAGTAGGAGGTTCACCTGACTCTCCCCACCCTAATTCCATTAAAGAAAGGTATTCCTACTAGGACACTACCCACTTAATACCATTCCTCCCCTTCGCCTCTCTGGTCGGACTCACCGAAGGGAGGGCGGCGCTGTCGCGTCGACCTTTCAGAAGAATAGTGTCCCCCACATACTGTTGGACATCGCTTCTATCGATAGAGTGAGGCCCTTTGGCGCGTGTCTCTGCCTCCTCAATCGCCTCTTCCCACCAGAGATGCAGAAGATCGGTGGTGTTGCTCATGACATTAGCACTACAAAAAATAGAAATTCATTTATAAAAGGAGAGAAGAAGGAAAAGAGAAAAAAAAATAGGTGATTACAGGGGAAACAGGGAAAGAAGGAAAGAAAGAAAAAAACCGCACAGATCCCACAAAACCGTTAAATGTTAGTTTTAATAGAAAAGGAACAGTACAAGAACTAATAAAAAAACAGTACTGATCAGCGCAAATGTATTGTACAAAGGTATAACAGAAGAAAAAAAAAAGAGTTCAAAATGGCTTTTCTTTTAGTTAATTTTCTTACTCTTTTTTTGATAAAAGAGGGCTGATAAACACGCATACCATGGATTAAAAAAAAAAAGAAAAAGAAAGCAAAGTCCTTCAGTCGTCATTATCTAGGCGAAGACTTTCGTTACGGCAATACTCCTCAATGTCATCTAGTGTTATGGTATCCCCGACGTTAGTCTTGTTGACGTGCTTCTTCTTGGCCGACTTAGACGACTCTCCGTTGATGGTACCGGTCACCACATGGACGGTATCACAGGCCGCACACTTCTTTGCGGCGGGGGCGTTGAGGTAGTTGCACGCCGGGCACGGCCACACCTCCGCGGTGAAGGCGAGAGGCGCTGGAGCAACCCCTCCAGACATGGTACCAGGCCTCTCCTTTGGGCTAATAGGAATGATATCTTGCGCCGTCACCTCCTTAAACCGGACCTTTTTATTTTTGAGATTGATACTCCGTAAGAGACTTTTGCCGGTTCTCTTTTCGAATTCTCCCGCTAATTTGGATAGTTTGAGGAGCCGCTCGTCGTGGGCGAACGTGCGGGACCACTCCAGCAGTAGGAGCCGCGTCATGCGCTGCACCTCGCGATGGGGGTTGTCGGTCACCCGCTTAATCGCAAAATTAAGCAGCCGTTCCTGCAACGTGATGTGGTCGGCTAACGCGGTATGAAATGAATAGTTACAAGAAGATACTAAAAACTCGAGCAGGTGGATGGCCCCTTTGGAGCTATCGGGGTGGGAAAACGAAAGACTGTCACGGATGTAATTCAGCACTACCTCGGCATGCAGGTCGGCCAGTCGGACGCACTCTGCGAAACACGGTGCATCTCTCGATACCTTGGCCCCCACCGCCTCGTTGCAGACTCTAGATACTTTATATTTTAACTTGACATCGGAGACGGCGCTACGTAAAAAATTCATGGCCCGCTACGAGAAAAAAAAAAAGATAGAAAAAAATAAAGAGCCAAAGGCGAATCACAAACGATACTGAAAAAAATAAAGCGTTTGAAATATAAATATCTCTTGTAAAAGCTGTAGAAGTATTACAAAAGGGAAAAAAAAGAGGAAAGAGAAGGAAGAGTAGGTAAATAGATAAGACTTTTTATAACAAGAAGCAAAAGTAAAACTAAAAATACACACACACACACAACGATAAAAAAGAGAACGCCATAGTATGCAATTAATACCTACGAGGCTTAATGTGTGTGGACGAGAATTCTCACTTTTTGGGCTCAAATTCATAACTAGCGTTGAGGTAAGGGGATGGCTTGCGATGAAGTATGGATTGGTCCGGAGACGCCTCTTGCTGTGTTTCTGGGTGCAGCCACACCGAGTACCGTCTGGTACCGATGTCATAGAGGGTCATCAGCAGCGCCGGGGGGACCGCGTTGAGCACTGGCTTACCGCTAAAGAATCCCTCGAACAGTTTAGTGAAGCCGTGTTGTCGTCTGATCTGAGAGATAAAGGAACGGTAACTAAGCGGAAATCGGTCCTTGTTGAGGGCGTTGAGCATACGCAGTTGCTGCTTGAGGGCGAAGAAAGGATACTGTATGGCTAACCCCAAGAAGGCACCGAAGTGACAGTAGGCGAAGAGCACTAATGGGTGTCGATACACACCGTCGTAGCGAAGGGCATTGTAAACGCCGAACTGAGCCGCATACCGTCCCGCACTGGCGGTGCCTACCATCCCAAACCCTTTATACAGCTCCAGCAGCACAGCAGGCTTCTCCCGGAGCGCGGTCCGCAGCACATCCAAAGGACCGGTGAAGAGTTTGGGGCCCATTCTAGAGTCCGCCGTCGCTCGCAGCACGTCGTAGGGGTGGTGCAGTCCCGCCACCACCACCCCAGCCGCTCCACCCGCTATAAAACCACTCGCAGTGTTCCCCAACGGAAGGGTGTCTCGGACGGAGGCGAACAAGAAGAGCAGTAACGCATTGTCTGCCCATGCCGGGAGAAACGCTGGACCGGAGAGCCACCGAGTGCCGAAGAGGACGCGGAAGAACTGTGCCCTTTTGTCCGACAGAAAGATACGATTACTCTCTCCAGGGATGTCACTGAGGAAATAGAATTGATCCAACTTTGAAATCGGTCTCGCGACGGCCGCACAGAAGAGTGAAACGACTCCAATAACGGTGGCGTGTTCTTTAAAGGTCAGTTGTGGGGTCACATACCCCGTCCGTCTCTGCATGGGGTCGACGTAAGGGGTAGGGGTCCGGTACGCCGCTTGATACATGAGAGAGAGAGAGAGTATACGATTAACCTAAAAGAGAATTGTACTTCTACTAATGAAGAAATAATGGCAAAATAAAGGAGACAACACGGGAAAGAAAGAAAAGTAGAAAACAACAGAAAAAGGGGGAAAACAACTAGAAACCACTTCTGCTCCTTATTAGTATTGAAAAATAAACACTTTATTGCTGCTCAGAACTTTATTATTCCACAATAAAATTAAAGGATCTAATATCTAAATATATATATATATATTTCTAGAAACAACAGTAAATTAGAATAAAGCTTATAAAAAACAGAAAAAAAAAACAATTCTATGAAAAATACAAACTGTGCTTGTCTAAACAGGAACGAACAATTCCAATTCCCCTGGATTTAAAAATATCCTCAAAGAAATTTTTAATATCCGCCTCCACCTGAGAAGACGGACGGTCTAGTCGACGGCCGGGACTGACGAGGTAGGGCACCGCGACGTATCGCTTGCCGTGAGTCTCAGAGCTGGCCTCCTCCTCCTCCTCGTCGTCCTCCGATACGGCTCGTATGCCCAACAGCTCGGTTAACTGCTCCAGCTCCTCTTCCGTGAGGATTTCTAGTAGCGGAGAGGCCAGCTCTACACGCGAGGTGGGCATCACCTCCGGGTGGTCGGAGAGGGTGGTGGAGTAAACCTCGTACCACGCATCCATGGCCAACGCAACGAGCTCGCTCTTCACCCGATCCTCCGGGGAGACCTGGTAAAGGTCCACCGAGCCGTCATGGTCCAAGTCGTCGTTGTAGACCGTCTCTGGGGAGCGTCCTAGCGACTCTGCATCGAGCGCCGCGTCCTCGGGCTCGCACACCAGCATGAAGGCAGGGTGGAGCGGATGGCGAGGGTTGCAGCGGGGGTCCTTGGGGTCGTCCCCTAGCATCAACTCTGGTAGTCCTTTCAGCCCTAACAGTTTGGCCTGTCGTTTATGAGAGGCGTTCACCGAGAGCGAGAACTCCAAGTCCCTCGACACCTCAAACAGCTCATAGTCCAAGGCCAGTAGGTTCTTTTGTCTTCTACGACGCAGTTGAAGCTTCTCCAGTGAGGTAGCGCCATCATTGACCACCTCGGTCCTCATGTCTAGTCGCACGGGCACCTCCAGCGTACTGGGGTGCAAAGAGTCGGCACCGACCCGTATGGAACTACACCACAGCAACCACATTCTATTTTCATCGTCTGTTTTAAAATAAAGATTCATTCGGGTGATGTGTTTCTTTTCGGTATCGTAAAAGTGTTCTACAATGTGGTTGCAGAGTTGGGTGAGCTGTCGCTTGGTTTCGTCAGCGACGAGGGTTTCCTCGCTAAGGTAGGCAGGGCCGTCGTAGCTGGCGGTGCGCTGGGCCAGTGGTACTCCATGATCGTCCATACGGTACCGGTTCGTACGTCGGTACACCGTCGTCATTAACGGAGACCACAACACATGTAGTTGAAAGTTCTGTCGGCTCGACCCATCTCCTTTCGGGAGCACAAACGACTGCAGCACCCCATCTGGCTTCCGAGGGGTTTGAAACAGAAACCGATAGAGCGCCTCGGCGGAAAAGAACTCAATGTAGGTCAATGTTTGTCCTTGGTACATCCTCGTCCGCTTCTCATACGGGGTTAAAATGCTCTCCCACTCCTCCTCGACAAGGACGGTGGAATAGTAAAACTGGGCGACCACCGGGGACCCTTTCTGTACCCTGGAGAACCATTCAAAAATGGTTTGGGCGTCAAGCATACGACTGGGGCGTTGGATAATTTCACTGTTTTCCTCGTCGTACGCGTACCACGCGCGGGGAAAGTTGTGCTCATAAATGACCGTTTCGGGTATCAAAATAGTGGAAAGACTCTTTTCCTTCCCCTTCACTGTCTTGTGAAGATACTGATATAGCATCGTACACAGTCCGTCCTCTTCGATGATGTGCCGCTTGGCGCGATCCTCCGCATAGGCGACGGTGACCCCAGACCGTGATTGAAAGGTATCGGCGTACCGAGGCGCACTGGGGGGAATAGGGGCAAGAGGCTTCTTTCGGTCCATTGGTAAAGACGGCAAACTGTGTGGAAAAAGAAGAAAGGGAGAGAGAGAAAAAAAAAAATGAATATAAAATAAAGGTAGTTTTTTTCTACAAAGATGTCAATATTCAGTCTCATTAACTTCTTTTTTTTCTTTCTTCACAATATTTATAATTGTGGTGGTGGTGGTGGTGGTTTTGTGTTTATGAGTTACTTTCACTAATAATTTAAAACTAATACAAAGGCATTTCAACAAATCCCAACAAGGGTCAATAAATAGCCAACACAATGAATCTTCCCAGGCAAAAAAAAAAGGAAAAAAAAAAAACATGGTTCATTCTCCTTTTTTCTTTTAATTTTCACTCTTTTTTTTTTCTTTTTTGCTTTCCTTGTTTTTTGTTGTTGTTGTTTTTTTGTTTTCAATGTGTCAATGTGAGACGGAAAATGGCTCCTTCACATATCGGTAGTCGACTGGGACACTGGGGTAGCCCCTCTGTCATTCTTGGATCCCATCCCTCCCTCGTCATCCAGCTTGAGTACAGGGGAACCCAGCATAGACGGCGTGACTGGGCCGTCCTGCGCCAGGTTCACCACAGAGGGCACCTGCCAGCCCGACTCCGCACCCTTCGCCATCAGTCGATCCAACACATCCTCGAACTTATTCTGCGCCTTCAGTTCCTCATACTTACGGTACAGTCGGAGGGAGGTTCTGGCGTCTTCGATGGAGTCGTGCTCGTCTTCCTGGACATTCTCGCGAAGGACATGGTGGGCCAGAAACTTGAGGGAGAGGTAACGCGCATTGGGCTTGTGGAATATCTCCAGTGTGTCAATGATTTGCTTCTTGGGGACCGCAATATTGCACACGCGAAAGTCTTGACCTAGACCGTGACCTACGAAAGTGACACCAGCATCCACCAGCGCCCTCAGTTTAAGGTAGGTGGCCTTGAAGCAGGTGAGGCACTTGGTGGAGGTGGTGGGGTCGAGGTCGCCAGGGTGGATGCCGCTGTACTGAGTCACATAGTCGTCAATCTCCTCCGGGATGTGGACATAGTCGTCCATGATGGTGCGCTCGTCGCCCTCCTTCTGACTCAGCAGACAGCTCACCCGGGCGAGTCCCATGTGTCCTTTGGAGAGATAAAAGAACTCCGACTCGCTCTCCTTCAGTGGCCACTTCAGTTTCACGTACTCGGCGTCAATCGCGATGAGATCCCCTGGGCGTATATCCGTGTAGGACGATAGTGGCGACTTGAATACTTGCTTCTTGGGCCCAATATCGCGCATGGAGAATATATCGTGGATCAGTAAAGGACCAAGGACGTGCCACATGTTGGGCGCTTTGTTGTCGTCGTTGGCAGCGTAGGCAGGAGCGGTGAGGTCCTTGAGGGCGTAAAAGGAAATGACAGCGGAGTAGGGGCGCGTGGCGGGGATGTTGCGTTCGGGGGTTTTGGTCATGTTGGTCACTTTATAATCGTTCACCAGAGCGAAAAAGTCATCCTTGATGCGTTGATGACTCACAAAGTTACCGACATCGTCAGGGTCGTCGGCTAGGTGGATAATATTACTGTTGAGGATGTACTCAAAGTCGGTTTTGTTAGTGTGATGAGATATTTTGAGACTAGACGACGGCTTCAGGTTGTTGTGTTCGGGGTTGAGAAGGAGCACTATAATAGGGGGCAGACTCTGAATGTTGACCTGCCCATTGAACTTTAGCTCTAGCTGTTTCAGTAAGTGCTGAAGGCCTTCATCCACCTTCAGCGCCGAGCCCGGTACATCCCAGAAAAAGTGAGACTCCATCTGTCGTCCGGAGAACTGCGTACCAAAGAGGTTAGGGATGGAGCGACTGTAGTCTTCGCTGGGCATCGGATAGCCCGGGAAAGGGTAGGCGGCTTGATCCTGAAGGTCTTTATCCAATGTGCTCAGCATGATACGTTGTAGCTGGTGCATCTTGTACACGGCGTCGTCACGGGACTTGTGGGGCTCAAACACATCCGTCGTGTTGAACGCTCGCAGTTGCTTCATGGTGCGGATGAGGTCCCCCACCTGTACGACAGGGGGGAGGGCGGCGTCGGCCAGACCGAGAGCGCTGGAGGCGGTAGTGAGCATATTAGCAAAGAGGAACGCAATCTCGCAGGTCATGCAGAACTCCCTCGTGCAGAGATGGCGAAGGATTACTTTACGAATAGGATAGTGCGGGGGCTGACACAGATAGAGCGACTGCAGGGTGGAGGTGATCCAACACTCGGGGAAACTGTTGTCAATGCCGACCACTTTATGAGGGATCTGATTGCATCCCTTCCAGTCAAACCGGTGCTGCAAACTGTAACACGCCACAGAGGCGTCCTCAGGGGGGGAGTAGTCGTTGGCGGGGCCGGAGGAATGCTTGTTGCGCTTCAGCTTGAGGTGTTTACGCAGCTCCATCAGTAACCCCTGCACCTTACTCGGATCGCTTCCTAACATGGAGTTGAAGGGATACGGATTAGGAAGAATATTACGCAGCTTGTCCTTTGGGTCGGGAATGTAACTGTGGTACCGCTGCAGATCCCATTGGTTCGCCAGGGTACCCTTCTCGTTCGTTACACACCGCAGCTTTTGTGGAACCGACAGTACCATGTAGTTTCCATCCGGCCAGTTAGACGCCAACTTGTCCACATCAGTAGTGTAGTCATACCCGCTGTCCACCTTTGCGGTACCCTGCCAGCTAGGGGAGATATTCAGCGACTTTGGCTGAGGGGGTTGTTTCCCGTCGCCCATCACGAATTTCTTTTCCGCCTTCATGCTGGGGTTCGACCAGGCGGAGAACTACTCTTCTCACTGCCGATGGCGAGAACAGTTGCCAGTACGTGACACCGACGCACAGGAGCTCGTCGATTCAAATAAAGAGGAAGAGAAACAGGGGTCTCACGGTCTAGCTGCAATACATGAAACTGCTGGGGGACAGACACAACAGTTGGTCTGTTTTTCCGTCCGCAGGGTTCTTGTACCGTTTGAGGCTGACGACATTGCTGGAGGGGATGTCTCGGATGGTGGTGATCTCGTGGTCCAGTTTTCGTACATCGAACACCTTTACTTCGCTGGACGCAGACTTTCCCATGAAGGCGGCCGCCACCGTGTTATCAAACACCTCCATATTCAAAATTCGTCCCTGACCAGGATTTACCTGACCGACCACCTCTAGGGTCTTGGCGTCTCGTACGACAATGTTGCCCGTAGCCGATCCCGTCGTGACCCAACCCTCGCACTGCTTCAGCATACTGACAGGACCGTCGGCGGAGGGAACGGTGTGCTGCTCCGTCTCCCCTTCCCTAATCTCCAGTCGGGTAAGACCTACATTACCGGTGAAGTACATGGCACCCGTCTTATTGTTAGCCTGAAAGTGTTCTATTAGATTTTGAGTTTCAGAAGGAATGGGGAGGCACATTTTAGGAATCCCACCACGCTTGAACCCCCGAATAGACTCCTTATCCGCTACTGTTACCATGCACTCGCCGCTGATGTTGAGGAAAAACACGTTAGAGACCGATCGGTTAGACACGGAGAAGGAGGAGTAGATGGACCAAGTCAGCTCCTCGCGGTAGTGGGGGACGAAGCTGGTCAGATTACCAAAGGTGTCGCAGGCCCACAGCAGCTCTAACTCGGGGTCGAACTGAATAGCACTGACCCCTCCCACGGAGGAGATCTCCGTCACCCCGTTTAGCTCCCACGGCACAGCAGTCATACAACACGACTCGCCTTTTTTTTTTCTTATTCTTATTACTACTCCGACTAAAAAAAAAAAAAGGAATAAATAAATGACACCAAACACTAAACTCACTTTTGAAATACAAAAAAAAAAGAGGAAAAGAGGGAAAAAAGCGTCAAGGGGAGAAAAACGACAATTTTAGGGTGCGTTATTCCCTGTCACCTGTAGAGGTACACGGCTGTACGACATAAAAAAAAAAAAGAATGTACAGTTAAACAGAAAATACTTTGTTTATTTTTTCTCAACTCAGCAGAATAATAATAGAGTTCCTACGAAGAGGCTGCTTCCCCACCTCTTTTTCGGTTATCGGGGTCTAGGAGCCGCTCTCCTCGCCTGACGTGCAACCGCCTGTCCTACTATATCGGCCCCAACAACCGGTTTCACTGGGAGACGAGGGTCCTTCTGATGGTGCTTCACCTCATGTACATGTAACCCTTCCAGGTCAATAAACTTTTTCTGACACTTTTCGCATTCGATGGGGGTATCTGAAACGACATCCGACGCGTTTAACGTAGGGTGTGACTGAGTGATGTGGGAGTGAAGGGAGAAGCGGTCGGTGAGGACCCGTTTGCAAGCCGGGCAGGGATACGGCTCGGAGAGGTACTGGTGCTTGGAACTTCTGTGATTCAGTAGTGCGGAGCTGGTCGTGAAGCCCTTCTCGCAGGCGTTACACCACCATTGGTCCTTACTACTGTCCGTCCGGTTACTCCTGTCGACGGCGGCATGTTTATCTTGAATATGATTCGAAAGCGCCTTCTGACTAGCATACGGTTTGAGGCAGTGAGGACAGCTAAACACCGGGTTGGATTTACTCTTTGCAATGGCACGTTCTACATAGTAGGCCGCATCCTCCGCCGGGTGTTTAAAGCGAAGATGGGAAAAGAGGGCGGAGGGCAGGTTGTACACCTTTACACTCGTAGAAGGGCACAACTCACAGGTGAGGTGCATCGGCGGGGTGCCTGGCATACGCTTCTCCTGCAGCGCCTCCTCCCGAGTGAACTGGGCCACCTCTTGTACCCCACTAGAGTGGGAAGTAGGAGTGTCGATGTGCTTGTCTAGGAGGTGCTGCAGCAGCGTTAATTCAGCCCCGAAAGACTTTCCACAGAGCTCACAGGGAAAGTTCGCATCGTTAAACTCCAGGGAGCCAGTACCCGACGTTTCGTTCCTACTACTGCTGATAGAGGGAGCCGATAGATTCCTTGGTATACTGATCGAGGTGGGGTTGTAAAAGCTCTTCAGTGGCTTCACGGGGGCTGCCTTGACGGTCTCTACTCCCTGGATACGCTCTATCGGAGACTTTGGCGGTGCTCTTCTCCGTAGCGTTCGCTGAGGTTTATTGGGTACCCGCTGCTCCACCTCATCGAGATCCAGTTTGGGGTGCTCCTGAATGACGTGACGAAGAAAGTCATCGCGTGTGCGACTGAAGTGTCGTACATCACACCAGTTGCACTCGTAGCCACTGACGGAGATGGTGGGGAGTCGGTCCCACACATCACCCTCTCTATACCCCGGCGTCACCTCCTCCCGTTGGAGAGGCGTGCCCAACAGTTCCTGATAGAGTGCAATTCGCTCCTCACACAGTGTCTGACACTTGACAGCGTCCAGCTCCTTGTGTGTGGTGGTAAGGTGACCTAGCATGTCAAACGCGTGAAGCAGTCTTGTGCACTTGGGGCAGCGCACGTAGGCGATACCTTCATGGGTACGGGAGGTGGGTGGTAAAAATGGGGGACAGGGTTCAGAGTAGTATCGTCGGGGGGTTCTTACTGGGAAACGAAGAGTCGGTGCCACATATTTACGTGCCGAGTGTCCAACAATACGGCGAAGTTGCATCGCCTAAAAGGGAAGGTTCTTTTAAGAAAAAGAAAAGGGAGAAAAAGTGTGAAAAAGTATAGAAAGTAGAGAGACAAAGAAAAAAAATATGTCACCTATCAAAAAAAAAAAAAACGAATCGGGTGATCAAGTGATCCGGTGGAGCTGTGAAATTACCTCCAATACCTTCTTTCTACAGGGAGTAGGAAGAGGAAAGTGTTTTCAATGTCACCTTCAAACACAAAACTGAAAAAGACACATTTCACAAGCATCCTTAATGATTGTAGTAAGAGCAGTTCCCCAATAATGTTAAGGATTTTTTTTTTCCTTTCGGAGGGGGTTTTAAAATGGTCAAGAATTACTGTCGTCAGAGAACTCTTGAATCAGACTCGCTTTTGATTTACGGTACCGCTTGGGAGAGTCGTTAATACGGGCATACATTCGCTCATTCGCCGAGTGATGTATCGGCCGATGCCCTTCGATAGTGAAGAGCCCAATAGTGCCATCCTTCACCCGCTGCTGGAATAACTCCCACTCCTCTGAGCTGTTCAAGGCAAACGCCGCTGTGAAGGAGGTAGCGAGGGACGCGAACGAGACGCAGCGGGCACTGTCCGCCCCTGGAGTCACACCCTCCCTCGAGCGGGGCCCCAGCGCCTCGCCCACCGCTAAATGGGGGTCCAAGTAAAGTAAACCGGTGCTTGTATAGCCAAAGAAATAATACGCCCGGTTCGCCACCCCACCCACTCCCCCGATGCAGGTGGGGTCCTTCAACACAGCTCGTAGTCGATTCAGAGTGGTTTCGCTAAGGTGCTTCTCCACTCCTAGATGGAGGCTAACGAGCAACAACACTCCTTTTGCACCTTCCTCAAACTTTTTACGAACCTGCTGGGCGTAGAGGATTCCATCGTTGGCGCACTCAATAGAGAAGGGGAAGTGCACGGTGCCGGTGCTCACCGCCTGCCGCGCTGCCCGTCGAAACCCCTCACAGCCTTGGGAAGGACTCCAGTATACCGGCTCAAACCTACCGGCCTTGAACATTAGATAGACGACGTTGTGGAGAGAGAAGGAGCTGTGTCGATGACTGGAGTCGTAGAATAACGAAATGTTTTCCTTATCCTCGGTGTAGCCGTACAACTTTAAGTAGTGGGCCAGGAGCATTTGTAAAGAACGGAGAAGGCAGCCCCAACCTTCGTCTGTAGTGACCACCTCCCCGGATCGAGCGGTGATTCCCTCAAAGTGCTCTCTATACGTGAATAAATAGAAATCCCTCTTCAAGTGGCTATCCAACTCCTCTGCTGAAGCGACAATGAGATCGGTATAACCGAACAGACCGCAAGGAAATACTATTTTCTCCCTTGTGAGGGCATCACTCATCCACCGGAGAGTTCGCCACATAGCCACTTTACGTATTTAAATATAATACAGAGAACAAGAGGAGAAAAGGTCAAAGAAGAAAAAATGGGGGAAAAAAAAAACAGGGGGCAGTCATCAGGTAGAAAGAATAGAAATAGCCCTCATTCATATTGTTACTCTCTCTCTTTCTCTCGCGCATTCAAACATGTCGTATATATAAAAAAAAAAAAGAAAAAGAGAAATATGTAAATGTGGTTATTATTCACTAGAATTATTCTTTAGGGTTAAATAAGAACTCCATCTGGTGACGATGTCGGGGAAAGAACTGCCCCGTCATACGGGACCCAGTGCGGTGGGTGTTCACGAAGGAGGTATGCCAACGACGGGTAGGCACCCGCACCTCACGTCCTAGTGCACACGACAGACACCACGCCCTTCCATCCTTGGAGTAGAACTGATTGTGTATGATTCTCATCTTACAGTGGTAGCACTTGAAGCACTTAAAGTGGAAGAAGTACCCCTGCTCGGTCGGTATTCTGGCGTTACCGGACGGCACCCACACATAACTGTTAATATCGTCGCCCTCTATGGGCTTGTCGCAGTTAAAGCAGCACGCGTTCTTGGGCACTACCATCGGTTTATCTACATCCTCGGTATAAGCGGGGAAGTGGGGACGGGAGCGAGCTTCCTCGTGAGGAATGGCGGTGAGGTGATTCGCCTTGGATTGCGTCCACCACCGATTTCCGTGTTGGGTTCGTACTTTATGTCCAGTGGCCGGCTTGCCATGCATGGCTCTAGTAAGAATCAATAGAGAAGTACTCTCCAAGGGGAGGGCGGCACGAGAGACGTGACGAACGCGTAACATGACGGTGCGTTGTCCACTACTAATGACTACTTAACGGAGAGAGACAGAGAGAGAAGGGAAAGAGAGTGTGAACCGTACAAAGGAAAAGGAGAAAGAAAAAATACATAACAGAATCTATAAATAGACCATATGGAGAGGCAAATACACAGAGAATATTTCCGTTTCTATATAATGGCATCGTTCAAAGTGTTGTGAAATAAATCAGTTTCCCCTCTCCCGCGCTAAAACCCCCGCAGCGCGTGAGTGCATTGGTTTATATGTATAGATATATTTCGCCGGTAATGGTGGCTAGCTTCCAGCCTCCCTTGCCCAAAACAAAAACAAAAGGACACAGGGAGGGGCCTACCACAGTCTCCTACACAGTGGGCTCAAAGGTATTCGTACTCTAACAGCGAGCGATCGGAGGGAAACACATGGTAGAAATCCCCGTCTAACCCCTCCGCTTCCTCCATCAGAAAAAAATCAAGATAGGCGGCGTCGTCAGAGTCGTTACGCACCCAATAAAAGTGAGAGAGACGGTCCGAATCCACGTCTTGTAGATCGAAGCTGTGCTCGGATAAGTAAGGGCTGCCTCTATCTTTGGAGGAAACGAGGCGAGCGCCAAACGCTAAAGCGGGGGGACACGAGAGGGGGAGTGGGAGTGCCTTCAAAGCGAAACGGCGCAGCATTCGTGACTGTTATTGGTTGTATTTTGTTATTGTATTTTATTTTATTTTATTTTATTAATTTCCAAAGATACTTCTTAAAACTTTGATCCCCTCGCTTGCCTTAAAGAAGATGAAATTAGTTAAAAAAAGGGGGGAAGGTAAAAAAATATTAGACTCAAACAGAATACGATAAAACGAAGAGCAAAAAAGAGAGACATCAAACTGACCACTCATGTATAGAAAATATGTACTGGAAACAGAACAACTATTTTACATTACTCTCTCTCTCTCTCTCTCCTTCGTGTCCCCTTCCCTCACTCCGTCATACGCTCTAGCCAGGTGATACGAGAGGGAGCACTATTCTGTAGATACAGGAGCCACTGCAGGGCGTGCCTCTCCCCTGTCTCTCTACCCAAGACTGGGATCTCTGTCGGGTCGTACGCCACCTCCTTGTGAGACGCCCCTTGGTCAGAGATCACGAGAGAGGACAGGTCCACTTTAGAGAGACTAGACGTCAGCCGACTGGGTGGGAGGACCTTATGGAGCAACTCGGCGGCCACGTTGGCCTCCAGCTGAGGGAAGCACACCTCCAGCAAAGGATACACCACACGGAGGAGGGAGGCGGTGGGCCAGTAGGAGGGGCGGAGCGATTTCTCTCCGTCGGAGCTGCTATCCTCCAGGTACACCAAGTGCTGGTCCCCACTCCTCACAGGAGCGGTGGCATAGACTCGAAGTGGAAGGCAACCTACGACGTAGTTAAACACCGCATCCCATAAAACGGTCTGGCGGTTCGGTCCGCTGAGGTGGAGGACGGACAGGGGGAGGGAACCCACCCAGCTGGCGGAGAGCACCTCGGAAGGGAGATGAGACATGAACCGCGACATGGGTCGAGCCCTCTTTTCTACGGGGATAAACACACTGGCGAAGGAGTACTGCACCGCGGCTCCGCTTTCCCGATTCGCTATAGTGTTCTGTGCTAATACACGAACCTCATCTCCACTGGGGGTGTGTTGCACCTTGGCGTTCATCACCTTTACGTGGACGACGGTAGAGCTTGAGTCCACTCCCTCCGTTTCGAGGCCCAAGGTAGGGCCGGAGCCGTGCAGGCGATGACCGCCCCACACATACACGCTGCCCCCCTCACAGCCGACCACGACGTACTGCGAACCAGCGGCGGCGGAGGACTCAATGACGGACACCATGTGACCACTGTGAAACGGAAACGAGGGTGGACTTCTCCCCTCTGCCGTGTGGGTCCCACGGGTGGATACACTCAGCACCCGTCCCTTTCCTTTTCGCGACGACACATCCCGGGAGGTGCCCGACTCGGGTCTAGAGGCAGCAGTAGGACTAGCAGTGAGGCTCACTCGCTGGTAGCAAGTGGTCCCCTCCCATACAATGAAAAGGGTCTCGGAGAGGTGGGCGGGTGTGGTGAGAAAGTAACTCTTGGCCAGAGCACTCTCCTGTACCTGCCGCTCCTCTTTCGGTAACTCCACCACCGCTACCACGTCGGCCTGACCGAGTGTATAGACTGTGTCGGTGGCTTCTGCCTTCTCCTTCCCAGTGGGTGGGCGTGCAGTGACATCGGGAACGAGAGATGGCAGGCGAAAGACCACCACGATAAGGAAAGGTTCAGCAAACGTAACGGACAGAAAACGCAAACAAGGAGACAGTACGACGGAGGCAATTTCAGGGGAAGCACTGGTGTTGGCTGGAGCGGCATGACTGCTGCCGGTCGCCGGAGCGTTGCTACTGGGATGAAGACTGCTCTGCCTGTCCCTTGCAATTTCCTCCATAACAGTGGTTTGAATCACTGCGGAAGTGCGGGGGACGGACTTGGCCCGAAGCGTCACAGACGCCGTGATACCATCAAAAGGGTCAAACACTACCGTTACCCAGTCCTTGAATCCCACCGCTAGACAGTACCCCACATTGGCGATCCCCACTCCATGTAGTGCTTTTATTCTGGGGCCCTTCGTACTACCCCCTAGCGCCTCCTTCTCCTTTGAGGCCACCGATTTGGCCGGTACAGCGGGTTCATCGGGCCGCTCCACACACTCACTCAGCTGAGTGTATTCAATCGTACTCATGTGCGGCTCCACAGGGCTATCAGCGGAGGAAGGGACGGGGTTAAAGTACGTAATCGTCACCGCCCCGTCCTCGTAACCAGCCAACACCGCATCGGGTGCGACGTGGGTGCAAACGAGCTGAGCGTTTCTGGGCATTTGACCCATATTGCTGAGGGAGTTGCCCCTTGAAAGAGAGCCGCGGGTTAAACTGGAACTACGAGGATTCCCCTTAGAGCTTTTTGCGGCGGCGCTGACAGGGACAACATTACCTCCCGCGACGCGTGTAACCAGACGGGCACTAAGGTCCTCACCTTGAATCACTTCCCACGCCTCCTCCCCTACGTTGGCATCCACACACGACGCTATCTCCCCTTCCGGGAACTTCAACACGAGGCTAGGATCCTCCGACATCCCTAATGACTTTTGATGGTGGGCAAACTATATTGGTAGATAAAGAGAAGCAAAGGGAATTCCATTCAAAAAGTAGCACCTCAAACTTTAGTCCAGGTCAAAAAGGAAAGGAAAAAGTAATACACAAACAAAAAAAAAAAAAGAAGTATTCCTACAAAGCATATATAGACAGAAAAGTTTCGCCGAGTCGCTTCCGTTACTTGGTCAGTCGTCATCACTGCTATCAAATAGCTTGGGCTTCTTGGAAACCAATTTTTTAGTTTTTGGTTTCTTTGTTGTTTTGGGCCGTGGAGGGGGTCTATCCTCGTCCGAGTCCGAGTCTCCAAATAGAGACTGCTTAGTCGGCCGCTTCTCTTCCTCCTCTTCCTCCACCACAGCGCGAGGGGCGGCCACACTCCGCGGTGCCTCTACAAGTGACTTTGGCGCCTTCTCGGGGGAAGTTTCCTTCTTGTTGTTGTTTTTGTTTGTCTCCTTCGCTTTAGTGGGCTTTTCTTCCGATGATTTGGGTGCCTCTACAGCGGTAGTCGTGGTGGGGCGGTGGACTGGCTTCTTTGCGGTTTCCACTGCTGGCACAGAGGGCCGCGGAGGGGGAGGGGTATCCTCCTCGGAGTCCGACGGGGTAGGTGGGGGTCCATCCAGCATGGGGGGTGGTGCCTCTCTTTCCTGTGTGTTGACCAGACGGCTCTGACACTCGCTTTGAGGGATACGGGAAGGCGTGCGCAGTTCTGCCCTTTCTACTGGGACTGGAGGAGGTGGGGTCTGGGGGGGTTCTGCTGCTACTGGTGGTGGTGGTGTCGGCGGTGCTGGTGCCTCCTCCTCTGAAGAAGAATGCACGGACGGTGGGGAGCGTTCTTGGTCGCTGTCCTTTGTGGATGGAATAATAGGGGCCCGCGGTGGCGCTTCCTCCTGAGCGTACAAGGCGGGCAGGGGAGGTGGGTTTAAACTATCCTTCAATATTCTTCTCAAGGAAAGGACTCCCGCCTCGTGTTCGATCTCCATCAACTCTCGAGCGTTACTCTCCGCCTCCATGACCTCATGCTGCTGGGCCTGACGCCGGCGTTCCTCTTCCAACCACTGACGTGACTGCTCCCACGCCACTTGCAGTACGCCCAACTGCGCATACTCTTCTGCCTCTATAGAGGCCCTTTCATACTCCTCTTCCTCCACCATCAGCCGTTGACTTTCACGGTGTACCTCCCTACACCATTCATTAAACACATCCGGGAGGAACACACGGCCTGTGTGCTCCTCCAGCTCAATAGAACGTCTTCCAGTCGTTTCCGCCTTCCTTAAGTTCTCCCGTTGTTCTATTTGTTCCATGCAAGCTGACTGAAGTGCTTGGATGGACTCCAAAAACTGTTCAAAGAGTTGGTGAGCGCTGCTTTCCGCCGTCCTCCACAGCTTATCCCGCTCCTCACGGTCCAGCGCCCACCACTGCTCGAGTGTGTTGAAAAAGGAATCGCTTTCCTGTACAATACTAAATCGGCCTCTTTTCTCGGCGACGATAATGGAATAATGCATCTCTCCATACTGCTCCACCCACAACTTTTTCACTTCACTGACGGTGTGCGAGTGCCACTCCTGAAGCGGTTTCAGCCACTCTTGATAATAGTGTTCGAGTCCTTTGGCGCAAATGTCGTACAGCTCCTCCTCGATCCACTGACACCGTTGTCGATGCACCTCTTGCACCGTTTTCTCCCAGTTTTCCTGGTTGAAAGCAATATCAATGTAGGAGTCGCCTCTCTCCAGTGCGGTAACCACCGACAGCATTTGGGAAGATTTAACGGGGTGGTCTAGGTGCTTGAAAATAAACCTCAAATTCTGAAGTGCTTCCTGACGGCCGCCTCTCCCTGCTTCGTACAGAGAGATCTTATGCGTCAACTCCACCTTCTCACGTACGAGACTACTCAAAGACTGTCGTAGCTCCGTAATTCGAGAGAGAAGTCCGCGGCGGGAGGTGATGGACTCGGCAATGTGGTCCCGGAGTTCTTCCTTACACGCATCTACCGCCGTCTGAGCCCGCTGTAAATCCAAGCGAAGACTCTGCTGATGAAGAGAGACGTCCTCCATGGCGGCCTCCGCACCCAACCGCTTCCCTTCCTCCCTTCCAGCATCATACTTTTCCTTCACCAGTCGAGATCGCTCCGCCCGGAATTTGATTTCGTTATTTTTGAGCTCCCTCATCACCTCCGCCCGCATCTCTCGGGTCTCCGCCTCTCTTGACAGTCGCTCGTCCTGGGCGAGTTGTTGAAGGTGTAGTTTATCTTTTTCTGCCTGGCTGGCCAACGTGTCCAGCTGTGAACTCAACGAACGTAGGTCCCTCTGGCGAGCCGTTTCTGTGTTTTTCAGCTCCGATAATAATCCCTCCAGTGTAACCCGCTCCACCTGAACTTCCTTCAGCGATACCTCCGCCACATTCAGCTGCTCCTCCTCGGTGGAGATTTGCATTTCCAACAACCGCTGTTTCGCTTCCGTCTGCTTTAACTCATCCTTCGATACGTCAATCAGCTTCTTCAGTGTACTAACGTGCCTCTCAACGTCATCTCTCTGCGTAGAAACCGCCGCCAGCTGATCCTGAAGCCGTAGCGCGAGTCGGTTCTTCTCCACTTTACTATCCCGCATCCCCTCGTGCTGTCTCGCACGCCCGTTAATGATATCCTGACACTCCTTGCTCACTTCATCAATTCTCTTTTGGAGTTCACAGTTCATCTTGTCTAGCTCCGCGATTCCATTCTCCTTGGCCAGGAGCTCCTCCTTCACGGCTTCGTTCTCCGCAATAAACAGCCGGACCTGTTCCTCCAGCTCTTTATTCGAGAGGCGGGTAGGAGGCGGGCGGTTGACTCGACTCTTCCAGTTGTTTGCCACGCCCTCGACCACGTCTCTCAGTTCACTCGTGTAGAGGGTGGCATTACTGATACCCACCCCCACTTTTTGTAACAGAGACATTTGCTCGATGGGTATCCCACCGCTCGTGGAAGGGATCGAGGGGGAGTAGGGAGTCAGGAGGTTTGTATTAGGGGCCGGGTCATGGTGGTGAGACGCTAGCACCAGTGCCCCTTCCTCCTGGGAGGCCGTAAAGTCTGGGGATGCATCGGTCGCAAACACCGACGGCGTCACCATGCTCTCTCCTTTGGAGTAGTCCACCTGCTCGATTCGAACCAGAGACACGATAAATACCGTCGGCAGGGCGGACTGCTTCACCAATATTGTATCCGAAGGGGCACAAGGGATGTCGTAGGGCACCACAATCCCCCGCAGGGAGCCCTCCGTCATCCGAAGCACCTCCGCCTCAAACCCCTTGTAGTTCCCCGGCAACGTCACGTTGGATGGAAAGGGCTGAAAGGAGTAGGGCGTATCGTGGCTCGTTTCCTCAATGAGGCGGCTAATCTCCAGCAGTCCATCGCTTTCCTTCGTCTGATAGGCGCGGTAAAAGACGTTCCCTCGGTGGTGTAGCGCCAGCGGCATACCGCCGTCCTTGGGGCTAAAGTCCGCTGACACCGCCCTATGCTCCGGCCGTCCGTTGAGGAGGTAAAACGCTAAGGAGAGCTGTGCGACAAAGTTGTCCCGTTGTTCCTCTTTATTGAATAACGCACTCCACCGCTGGTTGGACTCGTCTGTAAAGTCCACATGACCACTCTTCTGAAGGGTTACCCGTGCCCCTCGTTCGTTCCGTCCCTCCAGACGCGCTACGCACAATGTACTCGACGCACTGGTATAACAGACCACGCTGTATTTCGGAGGATGGGAAGGGAGGGCCACTAGTGCACACGCACACTTCCCCTTGGAGGTGGGCTTTCCTGAGCTCTCTACCGAGAGTAAAGATACGGGCGCGACACAAATTGTCTTCTGCTGCATCGCAAAGTACTATTTTTTACAGAGAAAGAGAGAGAGAAAAGGGAAAAAAAACAGAAAAGGGGAAATTATGTAATGAAACAATGAACCATTAAAGGAGTACGCTTCTGTTTGTGATAGGAAGAACAAAAAAGGGAAGGAACATCAAACCTGTTTGTTTGTTTTGCTTGTCATGGTTGCTGTTGCCCGTAGAAAAGAAGTGAATACATAGAAAAAAAAATGTAATAATTGCTAGTATTCGTTAGTCAACGGTACATTTTTGTTTATAAATGAAAAAAAAAAAGGGAAATAATCCCTGACCTACAGGTTTACAAGATAAACATTGAAAGATACACAGTTACAGTTCGCTACCTCTTTTTGTTGTAGTGAAAAAGGTGAATAAAAAGACTAATCCTTCTTTTTTTTTTTTTCCTACTTGAAAAGTTTGTCAAAGTCCTCATCTGTCTTGGTAGGCTTGGGGTCCGCCTGAGGGTCGACGTGGGTGCTCGGAGCTGCAGCAAGAGCAGGAGGGTTAGCAGCCGCCTTGGTGGACTCTTCCTCCGCTGGAAGAGAGTTCTTCATGGGTTTAGGAACCGACGTGATAAGATCAAAGTCATCCTCCCCCTCCTCGGCATCGCCGCCCATAGAGAAGGCACCCGCGATAGAGGGACGTACTACACGACCGCTCAACGTGGTATCCTTGCTGGCAGCACCCGTCGTGGCAGCGGTGGTGGCAGTAGTAGTAGTAGTAGGGTTCGCGGTACTGGCGGTGTTGGGGTTGGTATTGGCATTGTTGCTCTCTTCCGATTCGTTGAAAAAATTTTGCGATCGCACCTCCGCGATCTTTTCCTGAAGCTGTTCGAGTAACCCCGCACCCCACGCCTTGGCAGCCTCTGCCCTCTCCTTGGCCAGCTGTCCCAGCTGCTCCGCCTTCTGCTGTACCTCCTCCTTAGGAGGGAGATAGGAGGAGAGGGTCTGTATGGCGGTCTCCAGTCCAGCGTTACTGAAGAGAGGCGCCGTCTCCTCCATGTCCTCGGGGTGCAGCAGCTTGACACGGATAGCCCTTTGTTTAATCAATGGAATCAGACCCTTAAACCCGGCGTAGAAAAGACCAACGTAAGGAAACCCTCTTTGCACCAACTGCATGGAAATCAGCTTGAGTAGGTTCTTCTCCTCGTCAATGGACCTTCCCGTGCCTAACACGCAAAGATGGGCCCCCCGGGAGTTGCCCACACGGGTGAGAAGCAACTCCATCCTCTCCTCATCGTAGCCCGCTACGTCCCCCACAAAGATACTCCCCTCTAAGCTCGCGTGATCGAAGCTCACCTTGGCGCGACTGTCCACCATGACATAGTCCAGAGCGGTGGCACGGGTGACATCATTCACAGAAAAGGAGGCAGCGATGTCGGAGCGTTCTATGGGGAGGCAAGGGGTAAGGGAGTAGTGGTGGGCCAGCGCCTCGGGGGTCTTACTCAAGCGGGCGGTGTCCGGCCACAGGCAGCACTCCAGTATCTTCTGCGCGGAGGCGGGGGTGTTGCGGCTGAGGAGATC
This sequence comes from Angomonas ambiguus, assembly GCA_019695575.1. Lineage (NCBI taxonomy): Eukaryota > Euglenozoa > Kinetoplastea > Trypanosomatida > Trypanosomatidae > Angomonas > Angomonas ambiguus. The sequence continues at coordinate 86,357 of JADNSB010000042.1, read as the reverse complement.
GGCGTTCTGGAGAAGCGACTTGCCCGCCCACACCGGCAGAGGAGCGATACGCCTTCCATCTACCAACGCAGGGTCCATCGGATCCGCTCGCTTGTGCGAAAGTTTGAAGGAAATGTGGACCAGGTAGTCACGGATCTCCTCCGAGGTACGGAAAGTGAGAATCTTTCTACGATTGACGATAAGAAAGGCGAGCGCGGTGTAGGGAATCATGACGTGGTCTAGAAGAATAAGAACCCAGTCGATAATGGCGAGGGCCGACTGGTAGTCCTCCTCGTTCACGAACAAATGGTTGCTCCAGTTAAGTAAAAACTCACCCACGTCAATTTTATGCTGATCGAGGGCCACGGAGAGAATAGGGTCGTGGTACTGAAGAATAAGACGAAGAAGATTCGCGGTCGCCTTGTCGTAGAGCGAAGAGTTGATTAAATAGTCTACGCGAAGGTTCTCGGTCAGGTTCAGCAGAGTCTTCAAGTTGTCCTTTGGTTGATCGGCCTTGAGGTCACGAACTTGGGTGGCGAGGGCGTAAAGTACGCTTGTGTGGGGATCGTTGTAGATGAAACCCTTCTCTGTCCCGAAAAAGCACACAAACCCCTTCAACTCCTCTAGGCTAACTCCCTCTATCGCAGGCCCCAACAACTCGGACAGCTTCTTGGCAATCGCCTCATGCTTCTCACTGGCCCTCTCCGCGAACTCCGATAGGTTAGCCGGCAGCTCCAACTGCTCCGTCTGTTCATCCCTTAGCAGTTTTTCATACAATTGACACGGCTTCTCTCCGGTGAGAAGGACAGAGAGAGAGGGCAGACGCATGCATGCCTTCTGTATTTTACTAACCTGCTCCCAACTGCCGGTCGTCTTTTCTTCCAGCATAGCAAAGAGTTCAGCCTTAGCCTCCTCCAACGTCACGGTCGGGGAAGGCGGCTGTGCCGTGTCTTTTGTGGTATCCATCGAAATAAGCACTCAACAATGGATAGATAAAAAAGAGAGAGAGAAAGAGAAAGGAGAAAAAAAAAGACAATACTTTGAATAAAGTATCCACTAACTAAAGATTTGTGTTATTTTGTTTTTTGTTTTTTACGTTTTCTGTGTGATCACAAAAAATAAAAAGAAATGAATGAAAGAAAGAAAGAAAGAGAGTAAGAAAGAAGTAACCGTATGAACAGTCAAGCGATAAATACTTCATCTAATTTTTGATTTTAAGGAAAGGTATTTTTGCAGAATAAGAAGAAAATGAGAAAAAAAATTCTAACAGGGATCAGCTAATAAGATCCATAAGGTCGTCATCCATTTCATCGTCTATCTCTTCCACTGGTATGGAGCGGTCCTGTGTCAGAAAAGCATCCGCGGCCGCTTCATTCTCCAAATGGCTACTCGCACACTCCTTCTTGGTGATGGGTCGCAACGCTTTATTCCTTCTTACCCGCTCTAACCAGTAGTCCACCCACCGGCCCATCTCCTTCGTCTCTACGAGCAACTTTATCAGAAACGAATTGAAGTACTCCGCCTCGTCCTGCGCCACACAGCTCTGTCGGAGTGCCTCTAGTGCTGCATCGCATTTATCATAGTGGGCGTCTTTTAGACTGAACCGGAGGAGCTGCAAGATTACTTCCGTAATTTCATCCATGATGCGAGAGCGCTTTAGACTGTCCTTCTCCAAATTCATGAGTGTCTCAAACGAGCCGACTGGGTCTACGGTGGTGACGTGGTGGATGGCGGTGGGGGGCGCCTCCGCGGCGATGGTGGACACCTCACTGGCCGACACCACACTCCCTTCCACACGTCTCCCCCCGGTGAGGGGGTTCATGGTGGAGGGGGCGCGCTCGGAGCCGTCCATGTCCCCCGAGGGGGCCGCCACGTTCGCCGGGAGCCGAAACCAATGATGGCGCTTCTGGTCTCCTTTGACGGACTCTTCTTCGGTAAAGGGAAAGGCGGTTGCGAGTTGATCCAAGAGGGAGTGTGCCTTCTCTAGCACCGGCTGCAGCGGGTTGCCGTGAGCGGTAAAGGCGGTAGAGGACGTCTGAAGTTGTGGTAGCAAAGAGATGGGCTCGTGGTCGTCTTCACTCGTCTCCGCCCTCGTGAGCTTGGCCCGAAAGGTACCATAACACTGTTGAATACTAGGATTAAAGGTATCCGAAGGATCGAGCACCTCGTCACCCACCGACAACGCCTCTATTAAAGAATCCACCAACTGCTCCTCCGTGGAGGTACACTGCACCTCTTCATAATTGGCGAACCGAAAGGAGCGAACGTCCTCGGCGAACGGCAATGGGGCATAATATAGACAGTCACAGTCTTCCGTGTCGGCGGGTACACACACACCCACGGCCGGCGGAGCATCTTGGTGCGCACGTGACGTACAATCAACACCCGATTCAGCTCCAACATGGACCGGACCAGGCAGGACAGTCCCCTCTGTCCGTTGGCATCGCCCGCAAGGGGTAGAACGGCCTTCACACCGCCCATGAGAATATACGGTGGGATCTCGGTACGTGGGACGAAGGCTACCGCTTCTAGGGACCTCAGGCCTGGCAGTTTCATCGCCTCCAGGTCCGCCTCTGTGCAGGGGATAAGACTACGTCCGTAGCGAAATGCCTTGATACGGTCATGACCGTCGGTGGGCTCCTCTCCGCTCTCCCCCACCCTCACATACTCTGCCTCCGTCTGTATCTCTTTTCCTCCCAGTGTGACCCTTTTCATAGAGGGTAACTTCTCTTCCTGCGCTTTAGTGAATAATTGAACCGCCAGCCGAATATCGCCAATCGACAGCACTACCTTTAACAGTGGTCGTTGGAGCACTTTACGCGGACGCAGTTGAGAAACCCCTTCAAGGGTGTCGTCGATCGAAAGTACGGTGCTGGAGTGACCTATGCTATCACACAGAAAGTGCAACACTCTTTCGTTTTGCGGCTTTACAGGCAATTCCGAGAGATTGTCCATGTCTGAACTCGTCTCGGTGAAGTCCACGCCGACGACGACTAAAGTCACCTCATCCAGCTGCAAGGACTGCAGTACTTGAGGGAGCTCCTCCCGCCGTGCCACGGTCTCCTTGGCGTCGGTGATCAGATAAATCACTCGATTATACTTTTTTCCAGAGGTCTTGTCGTGAAGAAGGGAGGAACACACAATGAGGGTCTCTAAAAAGTCGCTCTTCTCGACTCCGTTTTCTTTTATACCGTCCATGAGGCGGTGTAAGGGGTCTAGAAACTCCACCGTAGGAACCCCCAGTGGGCTGCATACTGTGATGTGACAGTAACGGCTCCCGCCCGTCTGTGTGTGAAGAGGGTTTAGGGTATCATGAGTACCGGTGAGCACCAATGAGAGTTCGTCGTGAGGAGCGTAGAGCATTTTATCTATCGCCGTAATCATCGCGATCTGACGCCCCTTCTCTACCGCCTCGGGGGAGCAGCTAACATCCAGGGCAAACACAGCAGCACTCTTGGCGGTCATCGACGACGGAAGAGAGGGTAAAAGGCTATAAAAAAAAAAAAAATCTGTCCAGAAGATTCAAGGGAGAGAGAGAGAAAAAAAAAACAGAATGGTAGATACGTTTAAACTGGAAGCAAGGAAAGACAGAGAAAGAAAAAAAAGTAAAACACAGCCTGAGACTACTCTTCTTAGTGCGGTAACGGCGCTACATTCTAGGAAAAGAAAAGCTACACGATATATTAGGTTGGTCAGAAAAGGAAACCAGTAAAATTAAAAAGTAAAATATATATATATAGAAAAAAAAAACATTAATTTATAAAATGTCTATCGCGATCACTTCTTCTTGGTAAGAGCATCCAGGCGACGCTGGAGATCCTTTTTCTCCGCAGCAAGCAGACGAATTGCCTTTTCAGCCTTGGACTGGTACACAATCAGCTCCACACGCTCCTGTTGGTAGGCACGAATAAGATCCCGTGTGGCCTCCGACTCCTCCCCCGTAAATCGTGGAGAGCTGCTACCGTCAGAGGGGCTGCCGACGGTACCGACGGCACTGAGGTAATCGGTTCCCTTGACCGCCGCCAGTTCCGCCGTTACCTCGTTCTGGCGCTTGATCAAAGCGTTGGTATCTACCTTGTATTGAAGGGTGAGCGCCTGAAGCTTCTGGGCGAGGCGAAAACAAGTGCGCTTCTCTTCCGACAACAGCATCGCCAGCTTCACTCGTTCATCGCTAATCGTCTTGATCTTCTCGTCGCGGGCCTGTATCATGGCGCGCATCTCCTGACTGGTCTTGGTAAAGTCCCCTCCCGAGGACGCCACAATCGACGCCACCTTCTCAGGGGGCATACCGGACCGGAGGGCATCGTTCTCCGCCTTGAGGGCCTTGTTTTCCTCTGTGAGAAGGGCCAGCTGCTCCTCGAGGGCCCGTATGCGGTCCTCGTACACCTCTCTCTCCTCCGCCAGAGCATCCTCCAGCGTCCCGTCGTTCTTGGCATCCAGCTCCGCCATGAGTTGCGTGTACAAGGCCTTATAGTCGAGCACCTCGTGACGCAGGGCGTCCTGCTTGATCTGAATAGCGCGTTGACCAAAGTATACCGCACTGAGCGATTCTTCGGTGTTGTCGTCGGAGGGACTGATGTTGATCATGATGGAGGTGTTACCGTTACCGAGGAGGGAGTATTGGAGAATACGCGTCAGCTTTGATTCACGGAATGGGGCGTGCTGGGAGTTTTTCTCCGTCAGCGCCGCCACGACCTTTCCCAGTACCAACAGACTGCCGTTAATGTGCGTAGCCTCGCCCAACGTCTTTCCCTCCGCATGGGTCTTGCTGACTCTTTCACTGCCGGCAAGATCGCAGAGCACTAGGCGTCCTTCTAGAGCTACCGTCGGGCCATCCGAGTCCACCTTTACCGCGCCCATCTTTGTCGCACGATTGATGTGAAAGGTAAAGACGGTGTGGGAGCGGGAACTGGTGTTGTTCATGGAGGTGTTTGCCATCTCCTTCCGACTCATACCAAGACGAAACATCTCCATCGTGCTCTTGTAGTCGGTGACCGGCTTTTCTACAGGCTTCCCACTGCCCTCGGCCACCAGCACCACATCGCCTCGACCCTCCGTGCCCATCTGAATTCTGACACGGCCTTTTTGATCATCGAGGAGGTCGGTTAATATTTCATTGTACAACTGCACATAACTGACGCTGCAGGAGTAGTCGTGGGAGGTGTCGGAATTGATCTTTTCCCAAATCTCCGTCATCGCCTGCTGCAACACACCTTGATTCTTAGGGTTCTTGGGGTCATCATTACTGATGGTGAAAGTCTTACCAGAACCGGTCTGGCCGTACACAAAGAGGACACCGTGTTGGCCGTCAAATGCGGCGTTGACGGCATTTTTGCCAAAGTTATTATACACCTCCTCTTGGGTAGAATTCTGTCGAAAGACTCGATTAAAAAAGTATTCGTTTTCTACTTTACGGGATCCAGACTTGCGCGCGATCGTCACCATACGAGGGTCACTATCATTGTATTTGATGTTACTAAACGTGTGATCCTTTTCTCGTGGGATGGGCGGTCGTACGCGTAAGAAGACCGAAATATTCTTTGGTGCTGACTTACTGCTGGACTGTGTCTTGGACATTTGCACTGAACGATGAAGGTGTCAATAGTATGAATAACAATATGGAGGGGGGTGGGGGGTTGTGTTGGTTTATTAGGAAAGGAAAAACAAAAGGAAAAAAAAAAGCTTACTTTAAAAAAGGATAGAAGGAAGAACAAGGGGAAAAAAAGAGAGAGAGAGAGAGAATTTTCGAATAACAAAAATAATAACAGTACTGTGTAGGCAATCAAACAATTGAAAATATAATTATGTTGAAACATGAATGAAAACGCCGCTGAGGAGACACTTCACTTTGAACGATTTGCACCGCTCCTTTTCATTCTGACAGCAAAAAACACGATAGAAAAAAAAAAAAAAGTGAAGCGTAAACGGATTTTGATGTTTAACGTGTATGCGAGTATGAACCAATAATTATATAGTTTAGATGGATGGTTAAACGGATGTGGAGGCACAAAAAAAAAAGAAGAGATCGTTTCCTTCCCTTTTCTTCCGTCAAAAGTTTCGTTTCTGTTTGTGAGGTGTCCATTGCGATACACACACAAAAAAAAAAGAAAAAAAAGGGACCAAACGTTGAAGTGAAGAAAGAAAAAAGAAAGTTGAAGATGGAAGATCTCAATGAGAAGCTCTAAAATCTCTAATTTCCTCTAGAAAGAGGGCACGTAGTTCGTCTATGCTGAGTGTATCGCTATCTCTATCCCATGAAAACACTTTGTCCGCCTCACAGCCAGGAATGGCGGTGATGGGTCCTCTGACGTCGGCCAGCCAAGGATGCGCAATCGCCTGCTTCGCCGTCAGTCGAGTCTCTGGGTTGTACCGTAGCATACTGAAGACAAACGACTCAAACATGGCAAAGTACTCGTCCGGATCCGGAGGAGCGCCCTCCGTGGGTTCATCAAAGCTATCAAAAAAAGAATCCTCGTCAAAGCGGCGACGGAGCTCAGGGACCTGCTCGGTTAACCCTTTTCCTTTGGTGGGTTGCAGCGAGGACAGGTAGGCCACCGCCTCGGTGGAGGTACTAGGAGGGAGGTCATTGGCGAGGTCGGGGGTGCCCAACAGCTGTACGATCAAGTTGATTTGATTAATGTAGTCTTTGCCTGGAAAAAGGGTCTTACCGGTAATCATCTCCACCGCCAGACACGCCGCGGCCCATATATCGACCGGGTAACTATAGTCTCTACACACCAGCAGTAACTCCGGCGCCCGGTACCACCGCGTCACCACATAATGTGTCATCTCCTCCGCCTTGCTGGTGTGACCGCGGGCGAGGCCAAAGTCGCACAATACTAAATTGCAGTCCGCGTCGGTGAGCAGATTACCCGGCTTGAGATCGCGATGGATGACATGGGCACTGTGGATGTATTGAAGCGCGCAGAGCAGCTGCAGGAAAAAGTATTGACAGTGTCCTGCCTTCAGCCTTGTGTTGGGGGACCGCAGCAGCTCTTGCATGTCGGTCTCCATGAGCTGCGTCACAATACAAATATCGTTGTACGTGTCGGGGTTGGTGGGGTTGAACACATCCTTCAGTCCCAACACATTGGGATGATCAAAGAAGGCGAGCAGCTTCAACTCCCGCAGGACTCTCTTACAATCCACCGCGTCCTCAAATAACCGACTAATTTTCTTAATGGCCACAAAAGAGTTATCGTCTGTGTTGATGGCACTGCATACAATACCGTAAGCGCCACGGCCAATAAACTCTTTGACATTGTATTTAGCGGGTGCCTCGATCGCGTATTGGTTCGCAAAGATGTACGTCTTATTTCCAAAGCCGTCCGGCCCATCTACCTTTGTGAGCATCATTGTTGAAGGACAAAAAAAAAGGAAAAAAGGGGGGTTTACTTCTTCCTTTTCTTTCTTTCTTTTTATTTTCTTGTGTACTTTTGTAAACACACAATGACTATGGTTACCTATTATTATTATTCAGATTATTCTTTTCTATTTCTTTCATTATTATTATTATTATTATTATTATTATTAACGAACACACAGAGAGGGAGAAAGAAAAAGAGAAAGGATAAAAAAACATAATAGAAAATAAATTAAAATAGTTTACAGGTTCTCATCGCACAAAAGTGTAAACTGATTTAGGGGGCATTTTACGATTATTACCTTCTTTTAGTTAATCTCTCTCAGTACACCAAAAAAAAAAAACAAGAATAAAAATGTATTATTATTATTATTGTTATTGAGATACACTCGATGTTTTCTTTTTCTTTTTTTATTATTGTTTGAGATTATTTTATCTTGTTTTCCAAAAAAACTACACCACATAAATCGATTTTTTTTTTAACACTAAGTTTATTCTTTTTTTTAAGAAATTGTTTAGGATTCTTACCCTCCTTTGTTTTCCCCTCACACACACACACTGACACAAGTCTCCTTATCGCTATAGTTACTTTCCCCATTTTTATTTTTTTTTATTTACCTTTTCGTTTTTGACTTGCAAAAATATATATAAAAAAAGATTCTCAATATAAACAAAGAGAGAAAAGGTGTGAACGAAAGGAGTGTAGTTTTAAGTATGTGTTTGTGTGGGAGGAGTGGCTATTTTAACTTCAAAAATTTACAGTTTTCTCACCACTAATTCATTAACGGTGGGGACTCTTTTTTTTTTATTTTTCTTCTTTTCTCAACGAAAAAAGAAGACACAATAATTAAACAAAAGAAAAAAGGGGGAAAAGCACAACTAAAGTGATAGCTATACATGGAGGTAATATTATTCTTTATTATTATTATTGTTGTTAATTGCACTTTTACGTGTAAAATAAAAAAAAAAACAGGAAAAAAAAGAGGGGAAAAAAAAAGAACCCAACCAACAACTACGTTAAATTTTAAATAAATTACGAAAAGCGCGTTCAAAAAAAAAAATCGAAATACAAGGTGAAGTATAACAAGGAAAGCAAATGACGCTAAACCGTAGTCTTCCAAAGAGAGAGAGAGAGACAGAGAGTTGTCCCTGACCGTCTCCTTCACATACATATATATACCACTGCAGACCCCATTTTTTATTTTACTTTATTTTTTATTTTTTTCTTTCTCCCCAAAAAACAAAAAATAAATAATTATATAAAAAGGCGCTTCCTATCGTCCCTGTGAAAGAGCATCGAAGAATGCCTTCTCATTCCCTGGCGAGGGTCCTTTCCCGAAAAAGGTTCGTTCGATATCCAAATCCACTTCGTCACTCATTTCAAACGCGATGCGCATAATGGGGGGCTGTGTGTCGAGGGTTTTATTATTATAGTGCTGGAAGAGTTGGTAGCGGGTCTGAAGCGCCTGTGAGACGGTCGTGTGGCCCATCTCGGCCATCTTGGTGTACGCCGTCCGACAGCCTTCGTGGTTGCGGGGGAAAGGAGGGCCGGGGACGAAGGAGCTGGCCCCTTGGGAGGCCACCTTGGACGCGCCTTCCTCAAACTGCACCAGCATGCAGGAAATATTATCTTTACTGCCGCGGCGTATGGCCTCGTCGCACACCCGCGCCGCCACGACCCCCAAGTCCCCCCAACACTTCTCCAACTGAGCGGCCACAAATGAGGCGACCTCAGCGTTGCTGAAGTTTCCTTCAAAGACGCCGTCACACGCTAGAATAATGACATCCCCCTTCTCGCACGTAAACTCTGCCACATCCGGTACCGCGATCACCTTTTGATTCTTATAATCTGTCGAGCCAGGCACTTTGAAGAGGCCATCGCCAAAGGCACGAGACACCGCGAGGTCGCCGTCTACCCGATTGTCTGAGATACTTCCCCCACAGCGTATAATACGTTCTCGCTCTATGGGATTGGAGGGTTTGTGGTCCTCGGTGGAGAACATCACTTCTCCTTTTCGGCAAATAAGAATTCGGCTGTCACCGACGTTGGCGGTGGTCACTTTCCGTGTGGGGGAGTGAACTATGCAGAAGGTACCGGTGGACCCGCCGTCGTTGTTGAGCTTTAAAAAGGCAGTATCCACCTCAATACACGCCTTCTCCAGCGCCTCGGCGGTGATGGGGTCCTTCATGGATTTAAGTTTTCTAGGCAACTGAGCCGCGACGTACTGGCTACAGCTATCATTCCTATGACCATCGAAAATACCAAAATAACACCGTTCCTCGGACTCCTCGGCAATTAAGATGTGGGCGTCCTCCATGGAGGAACGAAACCCATTCATGGCACAACACGCAGCATAGATGTCATTGTTCCCTGCGCGGTCCACCACCTTACTAAGAATAGGTTTATGGAGTGCGAGACCCATGACGGACAAATAAAAAAAAAAAACGGAGAGAAAAAAAAAAGGGTGGGTACTAAATCTGGATATTTCTATTGGTGCTGCTTGACTAATCTTGTTATGATTTATTCTTTAAAAAAAAAAAAACTAAGATAATTAATAAAAAAAAAAAGGGTTTTGAACCGCTTGATGAAGAAAAGGAGAAAACAAGGATAATAATAAATTTAAAAACAGCAGAAAAGGAAAATTGGTTTACTGAATTTCTTTCTCTCTCTAAGAAAAAAAAAAATTAATGTGTCTTCAAAAATCCACAAGATCGGTCAAATCTTCCTCGTACACGGGAACACACAGCATCTTTTGGACAAAGTTTTCATCCCGCAGGTAACTGCGATGCTGTGGAGGGGACTTCAGATACAGCAGCACCTCCTCCATGTTCATTCTCCTCAAAAGAATCTCCTCTGACTGAAGAATGTGTATCGTTACCCTCATCATAACGGTCCACCCCATCAGCAGAAAAAAGTCCCACACTCGTGCGAGGAGAGGGGTGGGGAGGTGTAGGGTGAAGAGCGTCAAGAACCACGGCGCCACCGCTTGCGCCACTCCTACACCTACTTCCTCCAGGTGACGGTGCAACTCTGGTAGGAGCCTCTCCACCAAAGACCCGAGACGCGCCAGCAGTCGCTGAAGGAGCGGGAAACCGGGGGAGAAGAGAAACCGCAACCGCCATTTCTCCCCGGTGCAGAGGTGCCGCATCATGTGAAAGCTCTCCTCTTCCTCCGCGTGTAGGAGCAGTACGGCCACCACGAACGCCATCCCCTGACAGTACCCTACCTCCGGGTCCACGGCAGCCAGCCGGAGGAGAATGCGCTCCAGCGACCGCAGACCGTCCGACCCCTCGGCGCGGAAGCAGCAGTGCGTGGGGAGCGTCCGTGGGAGGTCCCTCTGTATGCTAAGGTGGACCTCAGCGGGTACCAGACTCAGGTCCAGTGAGGAGTAGGCCGCCTTCGCCGCCCGGCGCGCCGCACAGGGGGTCTGAAGGAATCCAGAGAAGTACCCCCAGAGCAAACGGCGGAGAGGGGGGCTGGGGGTCACGCGATGCAGCCGATCCATCCAACGGGCGTGGTACCAGGCGTCGACGTCCTCCGAGGCGGCGTTGGCTAAATGCAGTCGATGATGAACCGCGAAGGAGCGCTGCCACCACTGTTCCTCCTCAATGCTATGCTGCAGTGCCTCTCGGTGCAGAGTGAACTGAGCCGCCGTCGGTGCCTCCGCCTCTAGTAAATGAACGTCACTCCTCCTCGGCTGGTGGAACAGGTAGAACCCATGGATGGAGACTTTGCTATGAGATACAGGATCCTCCATTGACGTGCCTCCGCTAGTTGTTGGTGTAATCCACTGACCGCCTTTCATACAATAAAAATGCAGAACAGAAAAGAGAAAAATAACCAAGGTATGAAAGCATCTCCTCAATGACAGAGTTTAGCTCTTTTCATTGCAGCCACTCTCCTCATTTGCTCTGGAAAAATAATAAAAAAGAAAAACAATAGTGAACGGTTTTAGCGACAAAAATAAAGAATATCCATTTATATTTTACATTTTTAAAATAAAATAAAACACATCAGTAGGAAAAAAAAGAAAAAGAGCGAAAACCAATACAGTCGATTCGTGACTTTAGGCGGAATAGGTTAAGTAGTAGTAGTAGTATAATGAAGGGAGGACTTACTCCTGCGGTGAACTCTCCTCCGCGTTGGTGGAGGTGGCGGGTTCGTTGGAGACGTTGGACATTTTTATTTTAGAAAACTGAATGGGTTTCGCTAAGCAGTCTGGGTCTACATCGACACTAAAGTCTAGCAAGGAGTCATCGGAGACATTATCGTCGGCGCCGACTGGTGGCGCTTCGTTTTCCGCCTCCGTGGTGGTAGTGGTAGTGGGGCAGGTCGTCGAGGGCACCTCTGACGATGCCTTGGTAACCGTCGGACGATGACTTTCCTCCACCGCCGACAGCACGCCGTTTGCCTTTGTCGTCGTCCTAGTGGTGCTGGAGGTGGTAGGTGAGACCCGGACCACCGACCCCTGTAAAGGACCCGCCGAAGGGTCTTGCTTGGTATCCTTCCTCTTGACGTCTGGACAGAAGGTACGCACCTCATGCGTGTGCAGAGCGGTCACTGGTCGAGGGCCAGTGGTAGGACCGGGGGTCTCGCCCGCTAGCTGATTCTCCCGCTCCGCCTTCGGTTTCTCAATCATGTACAGCTTGAGATATCCTACAATCAACTCGTGAATCTCCGACCCCCGCTCATCATTGTGTCCGTCCGGGACTAGCATATGCAGGCACGAGGCCTGAAAGGCATCCCGGACCGCCATGGAGTGCTTGTAATTCACAAAGTTATCATCCTTCCCGTGAAACAGCAATCCAGGTACGTGACACTGACTGGCATACTTGATGGTGTTGAGGTCATCAATGTCAAAAGCGGCCCGCTTCATGATGCGCTTCCGAATGCGCTCCACAATACTATTAATCACCGCGGAGGGGATCAGTTTCACCGTTCGCCCACCGTTATCTGCCACTAAATCCCGTACTAACCACCTTAACGATCCGAAAGGGGAGTCACAGATGACGCAGCGAATGGATTGGTCCTTGGAGGCGTACATGATGGAGGTCACCGCCCCCATACTCCGGCCCCACAGCGCGATCCCATCTACATCCGGCTGCAGACTGAGGTACTCGGTCACCGTGGCCAAGTCCTGCCGCTCGTAGAACCCTAAGGAGATATACTCCCCTTCAGACATCCCACTACCGCAGAAATCAAAACAAAACAGCGTGAAGCCGTGTGTCAGAAGAAAGAGTGCCTCCAGTCCGTCATACCGTCCGCCACAGTTTGCGTGGCAGTACACTACACAAGGTAGTTTACCTTCTTGATTCAAAGGACGAAACCAAGAACACTTTATATTCATGTTACGCATGTTGTAGAGGTCAATGTCGGTCCGCTCGAAGCGGGTCTTGCACTCATCCCCAATGCGGAATATCGATGGACCGAGGTCAATCATATCATAGTTGGACCTTGGGGGTCGGATGATAAAGTCGCACATCGTGTCAATCAAACCAGGACCACTGGCGAGGTGCTTTAAAATAGTTTTGGTGTCCATCATGATTCTTAATTTTTCGCTTTCTTTTTTTTTTATTTTAGTTATTCTTATTTTAAAAAACACTACAAAAAACTGAGAGTGTACATAAGAAAGAGAAAGAAGGAGAGACAAAGTTAAAAAGGATAAAAGATATCAACGAAAGAGAATTCAAAAAAGGAAAGAATGAATAATATAAAAAAAAAGACGCAAAAGAGACACCCCTTTTTCTTTTTTGTTTTTTTTTGCTTTTTTTTTTCGAATTCATATCACACAGAGAAAATTCAGTGATGAGAGAGAACAGTCTACACCACATAAGCAGTCCAGCTTGTGCACCACAACATTACTGGAACTATCACCACTACCACCACACGGCGCATCCCTCGCTGCACCCGTGGAGTGGCCCCTGCCGTACCCAGCAGCACCCCGACCGCAAGGCCGGCCAGCACCTGACCTACGTTGTGGTGACCATTGTAGACCCGACTGACACACACCACCGCCGTAATGAGAAGATAAAAGACGATGTGAAGGGGTCCAGGGGTACTCCTCCTCCTCTTGTTGCTGCTGCTGTGTTTGCCCTTTTCCTCTTGCCCTTTATCTTCCGCCGCTGACTCACCCACACTGTGTCCACGACGCGTGAGATAGGTGACGAAGAAGGACATGAACTGAGCATGGTCGCTAGGAAAGCCCTTTCCTACACTGTACCGATCGGTGGGGTGCTTGGGCCTTGGTTGATTGCACACCCGCTTAAAGAAGCGATTCAAGAGGGTGTTCACGATGAGGAGTACTAGTAGAACCAATGCCGGGATACGACGAGGAGAGGGAGCGCTGGCGAGTCCGCACAGAAAGAAAATAATAACAATGGGGAGAAAGGAGGAGATACCAAGGAGAAAACTCACCTTACTGCTCTGTACGTAGAGGATTTCGGTCATCTTCCACGTGTCCCAACCTTTATCGCTGCAGTGCGAGGAAAGGGGGTAGGTGATGTTAGCCATACAGTTCTTCTCTACATGAGCGTAGTTTAAAATGCTCTTGACAACGTCCATGGTGGTGTAGGTGTTATACGTTAGCTTTAGGCAGTTTCCGTTTTTGGTATCACTAGTGAAAATTATTTATTTTATTTATTTATGGATTGCTTTTTTTTTTAAAAACGTATTTATATGTAAAGCTCATAGCAATAAATGAGAGAAAAGGGAAAAAAATTCAAGGTAAGTGACGGACAGCGAGAAAACGTTACAGTTTAAAACTACGCAACATAAAAAGATTAAAGAAATGAAAAAAGGACTATTTGACTAGCCAATATTACGAGATTGAGGAACATAAAAATAAATGTATTTATATTCCTGCCTTTAGTGGCTATTGCAGTTGCTTCCATTCTTTTCTTCTTTTTTTCATTTATTTATATAAATATTATTTCGGACGTACACCTCTGTGAATCATGCACTACCGAATTCTTCCTCTAAAATATCGGTATGGACCCCTCGTTCACTCTCCTCCATCGCTCCCGGTTTATTACGGCTCCAGTGCTTCACCTCTGTCCCACTCGTTGTAAGCAGGTTCCCCAGTGGGCTCCACGCTAAGCAGAAGATGGGGTTCGGCTGGTCTCGGAACTTACCATGGGCGGCATCCACCTGCGCCGCCGCTCGGTCCACCTCCGGCACCCCATGCACCGTCACCCCGTCACTCTCCTCCACCATCCAGTAGTTAATATACCCATCCAGACCTGTACTGACGAAGAGGTCGGGGACGGAGGGGTGCCACGCCACCTTCTCTACCCCTGCCGTATGGCCCTTGAAACGAAGCAGCTCCGACTCTGCTTTGCGTATATCCCAGAGCTTCACGCTACCGTCCTTGGAGGCAGTGAGGAGCGACCCGCCGTCGGGGTGCCACCGCACGCAGCCGACCGTCTGGCCGTGCCCTCGTAAGGATGCAATACTACCACTGGATGCCGTCCTGGGGTCCCACAGCCGGCACTGATAGTCCTGACTGCCGGTCGCGATGAGGGCTCTAAAAGGGTGCCAGTCGACGGAAGTAACATCCCCCCCATGACCCTCCAGCTTCACCTCCTCGTGCAGCTGCTCCTCCCCGCTGCCGGCCCGATAGGTGTCCCACACCCTCGCCATCCCATCCTGCCCAGAGGTGCAGAACTTCACCTCCGTCGGTGCCCAGCTAATCTCACGGACCGCACGGTGATTCGTCTCCAGGCCAGCCATTAGGACGAGGGCGGAATTCCACATGTTCACCTTGCCGGCCTCATCACCGCTAAGAATAATGTCATTCCGTGACCCCCATACAATCGTACGACACGCTCGACTGTCCTCATGGGCTTTGGTTCTAATCTCCAGGCCGAATGACTTTCCATTGAACAATAAAAACTCACCCTGGGAGGTGCTACACAAAAGGCGCCGACCACTCGGCGACCACTTCAGGTCAAAGATGGGGACTCGGATTCTATTACGGGAGTCGGGGTGAAATGAGGTGCCCACCCACTGCGTGCAGAGCGCGGTACTAGGGTTAAAGCCAGTCTCGCGGGCGGGGAGGAGATCCTTGGCGTACAGCTCATGCGGGCACACATGATAGTTAAAGGGTGTCCTTCGCGGTTGAAGACGGGTCTCTATATAATGAATGGCAGGACAATAGAAGTCTACAGGTCGCTGACCTCTCGTCCGCTCTCTAGGTACGTACTCGCCAAAATCTTCATCTCTTTGGCGACGTCGACTACCGTGGGCATTCATTATAGGGTAGTGTAGTTAATAAATTAAAAAAAAAAAACTTTTTTTTTATTTATTTAGTTAATTCTAAAAAAAAAAGGGTTTAGAAATCACTCGAGAAAGGAAAAAAAAAAGGAAAGAGAAAGAGGGTATATGTTACGGATTGGATTTCAATGCCTTGAACTCGATAGCAAATGATGAAAGGTAAAAAAAAAAAAGTTGAAACTTCTCCGCAGTTAATATCCAATAAAACGATACTAACACGTCATAAAGGGCAATGTATTCTCCGTACGTCGTACCTCTACCACCGACCCACGAGGCAGCGGCACCATTTCCCCGTCCAACGCCAAACAAAATTCTTCTCTGCCCGCCTCCTCCGACGAAGGGTCCTCTTCTTTTTCACCAGGAGCGATCTCCAGACGAATCTTCACCACACGAGACACTGTATGGACGCCGTCCTCGGGCTCCATCCACCCCTCCGCGGCCTCCCTCGACAAAAGGTGCCACATACGCAGCCGAGAGGCCTCCGTCGTCGCGACCGTCGCTGCTAAGTGATTCTGTCGGTACACCGCAAACGGTGTAAGCGAGTAACCCCCGTGCTGCAGCGGCAGCTGAGAAGCCACCAGCATTCGTAGTGGAGCTGTGAACGTACGCTCCACCTGATCCATCTGATTGGTGTCCTCGCAAGTGAATGTGACCGAACAGGGAAGCTCCTCTGCCTTTAGGCTTGTGTAAAGCGCCGCGAGGTAAAACTTATTCCCAATGGTAGGGAACGCGGGGTACTCGTCGTAAAAGCGGATAAAGTCGTGATATCGGCGGACAATGTTGGCGTAGGTGCCGACGGACACATAGGATACCACATACCGCAGGAGTTGATCGTTCAGTCGTACCTCCCACATTGGCACCTTCTCCACCCGTCCCGAGACAAAACACGACACGGAGCGCTCGGCGGAGTGGATACCCAGCGAGTGTGCGATCGAGTTCTGGAAACCGCAGGGGACGACGACGATGGGTTTGATGGACGCCGCGTCCGTCTCCATCGTACCAAGCACATTGACCACACTGCTCACCGTGCCATCCCCCCCAGCTACGATCAAGCACTCGTAGTGGGGAAGTACATCACGGATGGCGGAGACGGTGGACTTGCCGGGTACTGTGATGTCGGTATGCACGACACCCGCCTTATCCAGGTACTGTTGCAGTGCACTAGAGTACACGTTGGCCGCCTCTCGCGCGCCACTCCGCGTGTTAATAAGGGCGAGACACTTCTTAAAGAGGGACACTTCAACTCACTAGAAGAAGAGCGAAATAGAAAGGAAAGGAAGAGGAGGGGGGTTGGAAGTGTCAGGAGTGCATCTTGGCAGAAAGAGGAAGAAAAAAAAAAAAAGCAGTCGGTGAGGTGACAGTGAGTGGACTTCTATCGACAGAATTATTATACTTCAACGAAGAGTTGTGCAAAAACTCAAAAAAAAAAAAAGTTAATTAAACCTCGCATGCCGTTTCTTCTTTTTTCGAACCACTAGACATAGAACCACCACTAACACTATAACAATAGGAATATAAATAAGAAGGTCTGGGTTCTTTTGAGGGGGCTCAGGCGGAGCGGTGGTTTCGATTATTATTATCTTTTGTATCAGAATATTCTTCCAGTTGTACCGAGCATCCAAGTACGCGAGGACAGTAGATTCGATGAACTGGCCATCCTCCGCACGACACTCGGGGCAATCGTTAGGACTAGGAAACTGAATCTTGGGAACAAGAGGGTCAGCCCCTTCGGCCACGTTGGCCAAGAATTTATTCACAATGTTATGCACCCTCCACAGCTGGAGCGCCGGGGCGGTGCGGTTGTCAGGAGTGAAACGCATAAAGTGTTCACGGCAGGGACGGCAGTTGAAGTAGTCTCGGGCGTAGTGTTTGATAATGAGAAGCGTCTCCACCTTTTGAGGGTCGGTGTTGCCGACGAGGGTGTGGTAGAGCAACCACATCCCACAGGGAAACCCGCGGTACCTCCAGCTGGAGCCCTTACACGAGAACCACTTCAGTCGATCCGGGGTCCCTGAGAAGGGGATGTTGGCCCGCAGTACCGCCTCCTTCCACGTCTCTGGAGTAAAGATCTGCATCGTCAGGGCGTGGGACAGCAGCGGGGTGGCGTTTAACTCAGGGAGATAGGTAGCCACGGTGCCAAGAAAGCTCAACAAACTCTGCAGACTTTCGGGTTGTGAAATGCCTGCCGCAGGAACTTCGTGGTACATGGTATAAAAGAAGGCATTGGCGATATCGTTAAAAAACACTAGTTTCTCCTCCGTAAAAGAAGGCACGGGGGTCCCTTCTCCCCTCCACCCTCTCTTGATGGACTGATACTGTTGAAAGAGCTGACGACACCGCGTCGTCTGCCTGGAGGACCACTTTAGCTGACTCGAGTGCGCCTTCCACTTTGCTTGCAGCTGACCACCGACAGTGTGAAGTCCTTGCTCGGAGTTGTCCATCCAGTCAATACTGGGGGACTCCTTCTTATTCCGTGGTTCAGGCAGAAGGAGACCGAAGCGGGGGACATCCCTCACCCCATTAGACACACACTCGGAGGGGAACTCGGCACAGTTCAGCGCCCCAAAAAGAATAGGAGAGGACTCATCGACTCCCTTCTCCCTGGCTAGCTGGATGTAGGAAGGGGCGGTGGAGCGACAATGACCACAGCCGTCGTCGTAGAAGTAAATCAACCAAGGGCAGTCGGCGGCGGGCGGCTTTAGGGTATCTTTTGGGAACCACGTGGCCAGGTCGACGACCTCGGTGGCCTGCTGGAACAGAGAGTATTGGGGGGCCTTGAACTGCGAGGGATTACCCCCTGCAGCTTCCTTCGCCTTTGAAATAGGTAAACCGCAGAGAAGGATAAGGGTTACTACTACTAGGCTGTGTACAGTAGACATTTTCGACTAGTCTTTTGAAGAAAGAAAGAAAAAAAGAAATAAAGGAATAATTTAGAGGGTAAATACCATAGGCTTGAAGTCAATATAATGAGATAAGACAAAAAAAAAAAAAGACAGTGAGGAATCAATAGCGAACGTAATTCTTTTTTGGTTTGTTGTGGACAGTTTATACCTCTTTAGCTCTTCCTAGTATTAACAGCATCAAAGGCCGTCCTCCGAGTAGTAGGACTCAAAACAGGTGGTAAGGTGAAAGCAGAAGTGAGCAAACATAAAGATATGATAAATAAAGGAAAAATAATGGAAAGGGGAAAATTGCTCAGTAAGACCTCTCAAAGAGGCCGTCATAGCGTTTTTCTATCAGCGGTTTCAGATACCACAGGAATTGCATATGGTGAGTCGTCATGTAAAGACAAAAGGGAAAGAGAAAAGTAGAAGTTGAAAAAAAAAAAGGATTAATGATTTCGTAAGAGTGGTTGCTACCTCAGTAAAATACCAATGTGCTGTAGGTACCTATCGTTCGTTTTTCATTCATTTGCATACGTTAAGATCCCACAGGAAATTGAAGCGTTATTCTCATCAGTTGGGTAGAACTTTACAGAAAGGAAAAACAAACACAACATAATTCTTTTTTAGTTTGTTGTGGACAGTTTATACCACTTTAGAAGCGTTAAAGATCAGTCTCCGAGGAGTTAATTATCCTCAAAACAGGTGGCAAAATAAAAGCAGAAATGAACAAACATGAAGATACGATAAATAAAGGAAAAATAATGGAAAGGGGAAAATTGCTCAGTAAGACCTCTCAAAGAGGCCGTCATAGCGTTTTTCTATCAGCGGTTTCAGATACCACAGGAATTGCATATGGTGAGTCGTCATGTAAAGACAAAAGGGAAAGAGAAAAGTAGAAGTTGAAAAAAAAAAAGGATTAATGATTTCGTAAGAGTGGTTGCTACCTCAGTAAAATACCAATGTGCTGTAGGTACCTATCGTTCGTTTTTCATTCATTTGCATACGTTAAGATCCCACAGGAAATTGAAGCGTTATTCTCATCAGTCGGGTAGAACTTTACAGAAAGGAAAGGAACACGATAAAAAACTATCACAGCTAGAACTAAACTCATTTTTTTAGCTACTCTGTTTGGAGGAGAACAGTAGGAAAGGAAGAAGGAGCGTAAGAATAAAAAAACAGTTGCCACAGAAGTGCACACCACTAGACAACAAATGAAAAAAAAAGGAAAAAAAAGAAACGAAGAATGATAATGACAAAAACAAATCACAAAAAAAAGAGATGATGTAAAATGTAAAAAAAAAAAGAAGAAGAAAAGAGACGAGCTGGGAGGTGAATAATGTCATGTCCTCCATTTTCCTTCTCTCGCACACAATACATATTACAAATATAATATATATATATATATATATATATATATATATATTGTCGCCTTCTTTACACTGCGCTATCGGCCTCATCCAGACCCATCGTCATCACATTCTCTGTCATGGCTTCCAGCTCCGCACACCGCTCATCCAGGAAGGAGCGCAGGGTGGAGTCCAGGGCCTGCGTCAGCTCCGCCAGCGCCTGATCCTCCAGCTCACAGTCCTGCAGCACACGAGCCGCCTGATTGCGACACACCTTCGCCTTATTCTTGAGAGTGGTAACCTGCTGTTTAATTTCCTCCACGGCCTTGTCTCGGTGAGCGGTGGTGATGGGGGGAATAACCACCTTGATGGTGTTCCCCTCCTTGGAGACCTGTAGAGAGCCGTCAAACCGACTCACCCGCTGGAGAATAGGAGTCGCGAAGGCGTTGGAGTTGGGGACAATCTCAATCGTGGTCGGATTCACCTTGACCACTTGTGCCATCTTAGCGAGCATTAATTTATGCTGGGCGGCCTGCTGGGGGGAGCCGCGGGCACTGGGGTTGGTGTCAATGTCCAGCAGCTCGAGGCACTTGGCCATGTTGAGCACCTTCATCGCTGACATGGTAGCCCTCTCGGATACCTTCACAAACAGGTCCTCCAACTCGGCTGGGAAGTCCTCATTAACGAGCAACTCCGCCTCTTGAATTAACATTTGTTTATTGGCACGGTTTTCTTTATTCTTCCCCGACCGCCGTTCTGCCCGTTCCTCAAACGTTAACCGACGCGACTCTCCTCGGTCTCCTTTACGGATGTCCTTCCACAAGGGACGAGTGGTGGTAGTGAAGTACCTTGGAGGAGGAGGTGTAGGAGCGGTGGGAGTCATCGTCGTGGTGCTGCTGGACACCAACGTCAGCGCTACCGCCGCAGTCACACAGGAAGACCAACGACGCATGAAGAGTTGGGATACGTTAATGTATAGTGATAATATGTGGGTGAAAAAAAGGGGGCTATTTGATCAAAGGAACGAAAAAAATCCCTATTTTTTGTTGTTGTTTTTTGGTGTGTGTGTGTGTGTGTGTGTGTGTTTTTTGTTGTTGTTGTTGATCAGATGGTGTTATTTTATTTTTCTATTTCTTTTTCTCTATGCAGAGAAATAAAAAAAAAAAGAGATGAACACTATTGAAAAGAAGAAAATTAAAATAATAGGGAAAAGAAAGTAAGTGTTTAAAAGCTATTTCTAACAGCATTCTACACTCAAAGTTTTGATACAGTTAATAAAAGACATAAAAAAAAAAAACAGGTTGAACTTATTACGGTTATAATTATACGAATACGACTAGAATTAGTTAAGATAATCGAGTAGATATTTATTTCAAAAGCAAAAAAAAAAGAGAAAAATAACATTCCTAAATAGGTATACTACTACTTTTTTTATTATTCATTACTCTTTGCACGTATTTCAATGCTATTTTCTTTTTCTTTTTTCTTTTTCTTTTGGAGGCTTGATGTAATAAATATGGCTACGAATACAAAAAGGGGAAAAAATAAAAATAAAATATTTAAACTGATAAGGGTTTGAAGTCTTTTAAATATAAAGGTAAAAAAAAGAAGAAGGGAAGGTAAGGAAACAGAAAGAAAAGGAAAAAAAAAGAGGAGGGGGAAGGGGGGAGTTACCCTAATACTTTTTATTCCTCTTTCGATTCATATGTTCCTGCTGTTTCGCCATCTCCTCAATTTGCTGTGACCTCTCTTGTTGCGACTTGTGCGAGAGGTAGGTAACCGCGAACACGTTACCCAGCGTCGGTTGCAGCAGCTGCGCCAGGTCCTGGGAGATGGTCGGCGTCTGCTTCGTCACCCACACCTCCATCATGTAGGACCGCTCCCGTACCTTGAGGGCGATGCCGTTGACGGTGTCGCGTACTTCAGGGGACCAACTATCTCCAATAGTACGGCACATGAGCAGCTCCCATGCCTCGTTGACATTACAGTCCGATCCCTTCTCCACCCGGTCCGTCGGGCTGAGCGTGTTGAAGGTTTTGGAGCGGTTGTGGTTGATCTTGAGGCGCACAATACCTCCCTCACGGTTAGCGGCGTCCTCCCAGCGGGGGTCGATGCCGTCGCGGAACATGTACAGCGTGCAGTAGGGCAGTTTGGTAGGGATGGGGATGTTATTGACCACTTTCCAAAAGGTAGGAATACTATCAATGCGGAAGACTAGGGTGGGGTTGTAGGTCTCCTCCTTGATGTGCTCGCCGTGTAAGGGGAGATAGTAGAGCGACCACACCTCATCCAGCGGCATGTTACCCCCCTCCAGCTCCTCCGGCTCCTCCGTAGGGCTAGTCGGTCTCAATGACAGGGGGGAGGGTTGGAGGACCACTCGTGTCATCGTACGACGATTCATGTCATAGGCAGGGGCGTTGGTACTTAGGGTACTCTTCTGGCTAATAGCGCGAATCTCCTCACTAGACTTGGAGTTAATAAGGTTCATCAGCGCGGCGGAAGGGACGTAGGGGGCGGCGGAGGGGTTATTGACACTGCGACGATATACTTTACCAGGCGGGCGGTAAGGGGTGCTCTTTGGGCCTTCCTCATTGTTCATATCCGCTGTGGAGATTGGAAGGGCCTCCAGGCCGTCGTGACCGGAGGGGAAGAACTCTGGGGCGGCGGGGTTCATCGAGGAGGAGTGAGGGGTAATGGCGGGAGACATACGGGTGGGGATACGCTTCGCTATGACAGGACTACGCGACGGAGACGGGTGTGGGTGGTGGGAGTGGGTAGGAGTGGCGAAGGCCGTATACGGGGACACCATCGGCTTATCATGGAAGGAGCTAATGGCGTTGTTACTGGTGTTGGTGACACTAATGCCAGACTTGGGTTTCTGCTGCTGCTGACCTCCTTGGGAGGGAGGAGGAGGGGGAGGCGTGTAGACGGGGGCCTGCTTGGAGGGGTTGTAAGGAGAGAACTGACGAGGGACGTAGCTAGGAGCAGCGGCGGAGGGGGCAGGGACGGCGGCTTTGGGTTGAGCTGTCGCCGCGGCTGGGGGGGCCGCAGTGGTCGTCGCAGGCTGCTTCCACGCAACCACGTCGGGACGTATCCAGACATTATTCTAGCGGTAGAACGATAACGGAACTGTGTATATAAAAAGGCTCTTTTATTTTTTTCCCGCTAAAAAAAAAAAACTGAAAAATAGGATGAAGAGGGGGGAAAAGGTAGGTGAAAGTAAAAAAAAAAAAAACAATATATGGGAGAAAACAAGAAGGTACAAGAGCAATGAAAGACGAGAATAGAAAACAAGGGTTCGTTAATGGCGAAACGAAAAGAAAAAAAAAAGATTTTTATATTATTTTTACTTATTTTTCTTTTGTATTTGTATTTGTTGTTGGTGTTGTTGTTGTTGTTTTTTTCTTGGATCTTTCTCTTTTATATTAGGTATAGAAAACAAATAAATAAATGGAACCCCCACAACCATCCTCTGAAAGAAGATGGAAATGAAAGATCTCGACTTAGGGAGTCACACGCTGAGGGTCACGGGGGAAGAGGGAAGTCAAGCGCACGTTACCAAGGCCAAGGTACAGCATCACGACTCGCTCCATACCAACACCGAAGCCACCATGAGGCCATGCCCCCAAACGGAAGGAATCCACATAGTCCTTGCAGGGCGTCAGGTCCACGTTCAAGGACTTGGCACGCTCCAGCAGCATCTCGGGGACGTGAATACGCTGCGCCCCGCTAGAGATCTCCTCCCCTCGGATAAACATATCGTACGAGTTGGTGAAGCGTTCATCGTCCTTGCAGGGCATCGTATAAAAGGGGCGTACAGTGGATGGGAAGCGGTCACTGATGAAGAAGTCCACTCCATAGCGCTCCTTCACCAACTTGCCCAGCAACTTTTCGTTGGTGGTGTTAATGTCATCGGTAGGTTCCAACTTTTCCTCCAGGACAGTGTTCAAAAGTTCGATGCAGTGAGGGTAGTTGAGTCGTAACATGCGACTCTCTAAGTTGTGCACACGTGCCTCGTACTGGTCAGTGGGCTCCTTCCTCTCGCTGATAATACCAATGCCTAACTCCTTGATCTTCTCCTCGGTGATTTTCCACACGAGTGGTTCAAAAGGGTACTGGGCGCAGATATCCTCTAACTCCTTGGTGTGGGTGGCGAGGTGTTCGAACATGTAGTTAAACAGTCCCTCCGCGAGATCCAGCACTTCGTAGTAGTGCTCGTTGATGCGGAGCTCCACATCAAGGCCGACGAACTCGGTCAAGTGGCGATGGGTGTTACTGTTCTCAGCCCGGAACACAGGGGCCACCTCAAAGACACGCGGGAGGTCGCCCTGTAGAACCATCTGCTTGTACAGCTGAGGGGACTGGGCGAGGAAGGCATCACGGTTGAAGTACTGCAGCTTAAACACGTTGGAGCCACCCTCACTGGCCGCACTAATGATCTTGGGGGTGTGGATTTCGAAAAAGTCGTTATCTAACAGGTACTGACGGAAGTACTGGCAGACACGGGACTGCATGCGAAAGATGGCGTTAGAGGCCGGAGTGCGGAGGTCCAGCCAGCGGCAGGCCAGACGAGTATCACTGTTCACCTTGGCGCCTTCCTCATCCTCGCGTCGAGAGGCATCCTCTAGCGTGAAGGGGAGAGTGCGCTGGGACTCGGAGATGCAGTGGATTTTAACAATCTGCAGCTCAATATCGGAGTGGGTGGTGGAGGTGATGGGTTGCTCCACGACGGTCACCTTGGCCTCTATATCCACAATCGATTCACAGGGAATTTGACCAATGTAGTCGATCATTTCTTTAGGCCTTTCCTCGTCCACCGCTGCCATCGCCTGTACGGAAGAGTTCTCATCGCGGACCACCATGAAGGCCAACTTGCCCTTTTTGCGGGTGGTGGACACGCGAGCGCGGACCGTCACCGTCTTACCGTCCATGGAAGCGGACAGCTGGGGCACCTTGATGTAGTCCTTGGTGTTGTAGCCAGTGGACTGCAGAAGGGGCGCATTCCCGAACACGTTGGCGTACTTGGCAAGCAGTGCGGCCTTCTCCTCCGCACGGGCCTTTTCCTCTGCAAGACGGGCAGCAATGCGGGCCTCCTTCTCGGCCTGTTTCTTGCTGATCTTGGGAGCCTCGGCAGCAGGTTGATCGCTCATTGGTTAGATTTCAATAATAATATTGATTCGAATTAAGTAAGAAAGAAAAAAAAGACAACAAAGTATTAACTGTATGGACTTCAAAAAAAAAAACGAGAGAGAAAATAGGGAGTGAGAAGGAAATGAATAAAATCTACGATGACAATTATTATTTTTTCCTTTATCATCAAACCAGGCAACAAAAAAAAAAAAGCCGCATTCCTTGATACTCTGTGAACTAACACCCCATCCATTAGCGGTTCGAGGGGGTAGGGTGATTCACCTCAGCCGCAGCCTTTCCCAGCCACTTTTTTTCCTTCTTCTCCAGAAACTTCTGTTCCTGCGCGGTCCACTCCGCCAAGGAGTCACCCTCCTCTTGTCTCTCCTGTATCTTTTCCTCCAACTCCTCAAGAGGTACGTAAGCACTGAGGAGCGAGTTCCCTGTATTCTCTCCTCGATCGCCAGCCACTCTGGTGCAAGAGAGACAATCGATGCAATGCCGAAGCGATCCACTGCCGCCCTCTCTGCCTCACGCAGACCGTCCAGCGCCTCTGTAAGGGATAACGTTCTAGTCCCTTGCTGGTCCAACACACTGTACAGTGAAAACACTAAATCCAATGGCGGTTTATCGGAGGCACGTCGCACCATCACCTTATCGAGATCCGTCTCGTGAGGGTTCTCTACACAGAAATACTTTTTCTGATTCGCCAACCACCCGAGAATGTTACGCGGCAAGCACCGCCGCAGTTCCTCGGACAGCAGTCCTAGCGTCCTCTGTCATGGAGAGCGATTTCTGTCGGGGAAAGCGGTCAAAGAGTTCGTTTCAAGGCCTCGATGGGGGTGTGCTCCGGGATCAACGTCCCTTTTTCCGGATCGAAGGACGCTGCCGTCGTAGAAGGGAGGGCGGGGGCGGTACACTTTGCCCACATGGACACTTTTAAAAAGTCCACTGACAGGGCCAACTCTCTCCCGTGGGTACGTAGGAAACCAGAAAAGCTGCGAAACCCTCGTTTAATCTCTCTCTTCTGCTCTGGGGTTAGTTTCTCGTAGAGGTAGGTGACACTCACCCAGTGCGGGATATCGCTGCTGCACACTTCTTTCCGCACCAACTCCGCCACCTCTGGTAAAGGGGATTGGTCTAGTGTCAGGTCCCCCAGCGCCAGGGGGGCGATATTCGGGGGACGGAGTCTTATTTTGTCTCCCACCACCTGAAAGTAGTCGGGGAACTTTTGACCAATCGACCGCAGTCCGCCTTGACAGTCAAAGTAGGGGTGGAACAGCACATCCTCGGGTATCTTTTCCTCCAAACTGTCTATATCCGTAAAGTCTTTGGGCACCAGCGCCTGCAGCCGACCCAGCACTGGTACTCGCTCCTCCATGCGCACCTTGATGGCAGGCGGAGCGCTGGGGGGGACGAGCATCACTGACTGGTCCTCCCCCTCCAGCTGCTCGGTGGACGTGATGTACTCTGGACGAGCCACGTACTCGGTGTGTTCGCCAATATCGGTCATCATAAACTTTTCATCCGCCACTCCTCGATGTGGGTGACTCACGTCTTCTCGCAGGCGCACATCACAGCGCATAGAATCCGGTTGCCGGATATCAAATAAAAAAGGGTATTTTCTCAAAAAGTTAAGGAACTTTCCCCTCCCCGTCATCTGCTCCCGCTCCTCCTCTGGCAAGATGGCGGCCACACAGCTCAGAGAGGTCCAGTAGGTGGGGATGTACTCTACATATACGGTGAGCACTTCATGCGGGGACCGGCGGGGTGGTGGCCCGCGTCTACCAGCGCCGGTGGGGGTGCTAATCCCTTTGATAGGAGGTGGCGGTGGTAGTTTGCTTCTCAGTGGAGGCGGTGGCCGCTTCGGGGTGTGACTTCCCACAGAGAGACGGACCGTCGTGGTAGAGAGGGCACCCCCACCCCACCACCGCACCGAAATACGGGTCGCTCGCATGACTAGACAGTCTTTGTGAAAGAGAGAGAGAGATAACAAAACAAAACAAAATAAGAAAAAAAGAAGGGTAAAATGAAACTGTATTTTAGTGTTCCAACTTTATAAAGGAAGAAAAAAAACTCGAAATATGGATTTTTTTTTGATTTTTTTTAGTTAGTTTGTTTATTTATTAAACGGGTAATTATTCATCGGTTAAATTTATTTAGAAGAGAAAAAAAAAAAAACAATTAAACATTCCATTATTTTAGTTAGGATGACACCACACTGATTTTCTTTCTTTCGTTCCTTCTCTTTCTTTTTTTCAAAACAAAAAGAAAAAGTGTCTTGAACAGTGTATGTCCCTACTCCGTCGTCCCTCTTTGGCGAATTACCGCGTTAAGTTCCCTTCTCGTCTCTGGAGTGATCATGTAGTGAAAGTGAACATTGCACACTTGTACTAACAAATCTATTTGCTCATTCTTTAGGTCAGCCTTATACCGCTGTACAAAGGTCAGGAGGGTTTGATGCCACAGGACAGGGAGGGGTTCCTCTTTCGGGTGGGTGTGGACGAAGCGGTGGAAGTAGGCGACCAGTGCATCAATGGCCTGTAAGGGCAGTGCCATCTTTTTATCAATCAACACGCGCAGGAACACGGAGACTGGACCGGAGTAGGGCATTTGGGAGAGTTTTACTATCGTTACCGCCGTCGGTACAGGGGGGAGGTGAGACTTTTGTAGGATACTAGCAATCACCAAGGCCTCTTTCAGGGTGCACTCCTCGTCGGAGGCGAGAGGGAGTAAAAATCCCTTGAAGAAGGCGACCGGCTTAAACAGCGCTTTCCGCACGGACATGTAAAGAGAAGGGTGCAACTTTTTCTCTTCCGTGAAGCGTTCATGGACTAACGGTAG
Source organism: Angomonas ambiguus (assembly GCA_019695575.1). Lineage (NCBI taxonomy): Eukaryota > Euglenozoa > Kinetoplastea > Trypanosomatida > Trypanosomatidae > Angomonas > Angomonas ambiguus. The sequence continues at coordinate 58,541 of JADNSB010000042.1, read as the reverse complement.
TAACACGGCCGCGTAGAAGCGCTGTGCCATGCGTTCATTGAGGTTGGAGGCGAAAATACGAGTCGCTTGGTAGGTGGCGTGCGGGGACCACTGGTCGGGTTTCGTGAGCATCAGCAGTTGCTCCCAGTTCCTCACGTTAGGGAGAATCTTGAACGCCTTGGGTACCTTCCCTGAGGTGTATCGCTTCAATACCGTACCTATTGCCGTGTACACACGGGCTACCCGGTCGTCAATCTTTTCCTCCTCATTCAACGCCTCCTCCGGCGCCATCTCTTGTCGCTGTGCCGCGCGCACGTCTATTTCCTTTTCCTTAATCTTCTCCGATATAATGTCCGCTAAGGTACGACTCTGTAGACGGGAGGTGGGCTGAAACTTTTGAAGCAGTCGGGCCTCCTCCTCATCGATCCCGTAGTACGCCATCGCAGTGTCGCCGTCGTTCATGCCAAACCCCGCCTCCGACGGCAGCTCCGACACCTGCGACTCGGTATCGTCGTACTCAATGTCTATCTCCTCCCCATCCTCCATCTCCTCCGTGTAGAACTCCCCCCTTCCTGTGTCGCCCTCCAGTCGGTCCATAAGGTCCTCCTCTACATCCTCCTCGTTCTCAATGTTGGACAGATCCTCACCTCTCTGCTCATGGCGGATCTCATCCAACTGCTGACGAGCGGTTTTAAGCACCCGTTTGGTCGCCCCCGCGGGTAGTACAAAGTTACGTCCCATCTTCCGTTCGTCGTCCTCTTCCTCGTCGTTCCGATGGCGAGCGGAGGCGTAACGATCGGCGTCAATATCATCTCCAAGGGGGTTCGACCGAGTACCAAACTTCTTTCTACGTTCCTTTCCCGGCATGTGATAAAAAGAGTTAAAAAGTATATAGAGAGAGAGAGTGAATGAAAAGGAAAAAAAAAAAACCTGAACCTAGGTATCGAATGCAAATAAATAAAAAAGAAAAGGGGAGAAAGAGTAGAATAGATGGTATTCGCATAAAGGGAGATTTTTTTTTGCACCTTGTCCCGTTTCTTCTTATTATTCTGTTTATTTTTACTTTATTGGCATCATCTGTTAGAAAAGAGATATTAGGAATGTACAAAACTGGGTGTATTTATTTTATTTTTAAAGCTAATATTCGGATCTCTTTCCACAGTATTTAATTTATTTTCATGATCTATAATAAAAAGAAAACTGTATATGATTTTATGAAGGGGGAGGGGGGGGGAAGGAGTTAATATTAGTCTGACAGAGTGGTAATTTATAGCAGCTCATCCGCGGGTGGTGAAACAGGGGGTTTAATCCTTTTATAATTTTTGTGATAGAGAGTTACGTCTTCCTCCCGACGCTCTAGGTCGGCCTGTAAGCGCCGAAGACGTTCTTCCTTACTAGCGATATGGGCCTCTCGCTTCTCCAAGATGCGCAGCCAGTTCGACACTTTCCTCCCCAGCGCCTCCACCTCATTCACCTTTTCCTGAATCTCCTTCTCCCGCTGACTATGTCGCTCTAGTAACTGTTTATACTTTACTTCTCTCTGGTCCGCACGTTTCTGCCGCTCTTGCAGGGATTTTTTCTTCTGCTCCACTTCTTTGGTCACCGCGTTCACCGCCGTACAGCGGTCCTCGTAGTCGTCTTTCCTCTGCACTAACAATCGCTCCTTCCCCTCCACCATCGCCTGACGCTCCTCCACCGCACTGAAGAGATCGAGTGCCTTCTTGCTGTCCTCCAGCAATCGATGGAGACACTCCTGCACCACAGCCCCGCTCTCTGCCTTGACCTTCTCCAAGGTGGGACCCGTCCATGGCGCCTCTCGCAGCTCTTTATCTTGCTGCATGATCTTCTCCCTGCGAGCGACGATGGATTGTAGTTTGTCTACGAGGGGCAGTGGTGGAGGTAGGGGGGCGGTGGCGCCTCGGACCTTTTCTGCCCCGTGGAGAGCGGCACACACATAAAAATGCGCCGTCTCCAGTTGATCAAATGGCACGCGGGTCGAGTTAGGACTGCCCTTCCTCACCGGGGACCCGTTGGACTGTCGCTCCGTACTATCGCGGGTCTGAGACCGCTCCTTAAAGGATGAAATGACATTGTTAAACTCCTCGGCTGCTTTAGTGACATGGGAAGCACTGGAGCTTGGAGGGACGGCGGGGGGCTTGGGGGGTGCTTCCTCTTCTTCGCTTTCCTCGCTTTCTTCCTCAGAGGTTACCTCTGACGTGGTGTCCAGCGTGCTGGAAGACCTCGACCGCCCGTAGGATTGTCGGTGAAGAAAATTTGCCCTCCTCATCACCTCCTCTAGATCGACCTCACCATGTGCGGAGAGTTTTTCCTCCAGCGCCGCTCTAAAAAAGGGATCCTCTTCCATAAGATCCGTAAGAAATGCATTCATGTGTTGCACATCCTCATCGTCTTCCTCATCTTCTTCCTCTTCCTCTTCTTCTTCCTCTTCTTCTTCCTCAGTTTCTAGCGCTTCATCGTACTCCTCAATGTCAAACTCCACGGAGGTCTCTCCCGCTGGTGGACGGTCCGCGCTGTTGCCTTTTGCCTCCTCCTCCGACGGGAGCTCAAAGAACAGCGGAGAAGACTTTTCTCTAGTCGAGGGCGATGGAGCGCCAGTCGCCGGCTGAGAGCGATTCTCCTTCGGCGTGGAGAACTTTGGCGGAGGACTGCGGTCACCGTTTGTCGAGTCGGTGGTGGCGGAGGTGTTGACGTTCGTGTAACCAGGGCCAGACGGCACCGAAGACCGTCTCAGCTCCGGCGGCTTCACATTTAAGAAATCACTCGGAACAGTGTTCTCGGCGGAGGCGGGGGACACACCACTCAGTTTCCTGGACACACCTCCCCCAATCGGCTGAGACGTACCTTGCTGGATCGACATCATGGGAGAGCTACCCGCACGTGCTGCAGACGGACTCTTCGCTGCTGCTGCTGGTGATGGGGTAGAGCGAGGTGGAGAGTGGCTCGCCCCTGTCTTGCCCAACACATCCCTTCCTGCTGCCGTATTCATCGTCTCGGCCACAGTGGCGTTGTACAGTTCTAACCGCTCTCGGAGCTGTTGAATTCGCTGGTTGGTGGTCATGTTGCTCGCCTCCCGGAGTTGCTCTTTCGAGGTCTGCATGGGGTTACGATTCTAATAATAAATAAAAGGAAACGGGGTAAAAAACAAATAGAAAAGGAGAAGGAATGTATATATTCAATGTCCGTTGTGAATGTGCTTAAAGAAGAGGATAGGGAAGGGGGGAAACGAAGAATATATGCGCAATATTATGTAGTTAAAAAAAAAGTTAAAATGTAATTTAAAGAACAACGAATTCAACATTAACAACAATAATAAATAAGAAATGTCTAACTCTATCCTTTAATCTAGATAAAACAGTACTCTATACAGTATAAAGATATACATATATATATATATATATATATATATATATATTATATATGTATATATGAAGCGACGGTAAATGCCACTTTGGATAGCGATGCAGTGAGTGATTCTGGGGGGAAAAAAAAAAACGAGTAGTGACCGACGAACGACACCCTTTCATTATTGTGGATAAATTATGAAATAACTAACGCTCTCGCCTCATCCAACAGCTTCCTCTTTGGGAGGGAAGTGTCCACCTCCTTCACCCCCTCTCCGTGTAAAAAGTGAATAAGATCCTCCTTTTTGAGCGTTGACAGACACTTTTTTATCGTATTTTCTTGAATAAAAGTGATCATCTCTCGGTGCTCCTCCGCGGTCATGGAAGGGTCTGTGGAGCTGACCTCGGAGGGTGGGGGAGCGGGGGGTTCGGTGAAGCTGTCCTCCTGCTTCACCTTCGACAGCGGCGGCGCCTCCTCCTCCTGATCGCCCAGGTCGAAGCGGACGGACTTCCTCGGCCGAGAGGCGGACTCACGGACTGGGGTAGGTGACACAGAGTGTCGGCCGCTGAGGCGCGAGAGGGACTCGCCTATCCGTCTAAAGAGTGAAGTCTTTGGGGGCGGGGAGGACAGTACAAGAGGGCGGGTGGGGTCCTCCGCTACGACTGGGGTCGTGTGAGGGGCTACCAAAGGCGTAGGGGAGGTGGCACTCGGGGAGACGCTCGTACGACGCAGGGAGGAGCGATCCTTATCCCCTAAGATACTCTCCAGGCGGTGTTGGTCGGCCTGCGCCTTCTCCAGGATGGCAGAGGCACGGAGAAGCGCCTCGTCACAGCGGCGAGTGAAGTCTTTCAACGCCTTGGCCTGTGTATCGGCGCTATTCTCGGAGTGAGTTCCTTTTCCTCTTTTCATTTTTCTTTTTTTTTTTCCTTGTTAAAAACGAACGAGTAAAACTAAAAAAGTGTGGTGTGTGGTTCTACGGGAAGCAAATAGAGAGGGAAAAGGGGGGGAGAGGATCGTATCATAATTTTAAAGAACTAAAATCGATGAGTAAAACATCACATGATGCACACACAATGTTATCACAAAAAGGTGAAAGGTTTCAATAGGCTGGAAGGTTATTTAAAAAAAAAAATTGCATTATTGAATAATTATAGCCTGTGGTACGTGACAGTCGTTCCACGGTACTCCTCCTCTACTGAATAATCGGAGAGAGAGAGAGAGACAGGTGGAAAGAGAATAGGAAAAGAAATCACTGAAAATTTTCCCTAGTAGTATCAGTCTAGTTTATCGAGTCTTTCCTTTTCTTCCATCGCCGCTGCCGCCTCTGTGGATGGAGTCTCCTCCGCACCCCCGGGCACCACAGGTCCCTCCTCCGTCCTCTCCGTCTCTTCGACCGGCTGTCCAATCTCTGTATCCCCCAAGAAGAGGGACATGACGAGGAAGTAAATATTATGCACGACCACCACCGCCGCCACCACGTACTGGAGTGCCACAGGGAAGGCAAAGGCCACCACTACGCCGATAATAGGAGTAAAGACACTATAAGAGTAGAGCATTCGGATCTTTTGAACAAGCGATCGTCCTGGTGGAAATGCCTTCCCTTCGTAGATCAAATATATCAAAAAATACTCTCCCAACGCTCTGGACAAGAAGTGAACAATGAGCAAAGGCATCAATAGGTAGTTGGACGGGGTGAAGCGTGCGGCCTGATACGCCATGTAAAGATCCGGGGCGACCAGGAAGGAAATCCAATACGCCGCCACCTTCACTTTACTGGGCGTCCGCAGCGGGACATCGGTCGACCCCGTCTGCGCCTTAGTCAGCACCTCCGACGAGGGCACCTCCCTCCCTACGATATCGAGGTACAACTCCTTATCGAGGAGATAGGTAAAGAGCATGGCGGTACGAGGGAAAAAGTTGGCGGTGGCCCCGAGAATCCAGGTGCGGCGGGGGTGAAGCTTCATGTAGGACCAAAAGTCTTTGGGGAGGTGAGAGTCGGTGGCGTCGGCACGGCAGGTACACAAGCCTTGAAGCAGCTTCAAATGGGCACCGATTTTGATACTGTGGAGAGGAGACTGAAGGGGCAAATAACTCTCAAAGTCCGCCGGCTCCATCTCGAGCAGGGTCACGCCGTCTATCAAGTTTTTACGCAAGTACCCGCTGTACTCGGAGTATCCTACCGTATAGTTCATCCACCGCTCCACATCCAGTACCGACCACTTCAGCACCGGTTTATCTAACAGCGGGAGCACCGCATCAGGGATATCGCCACTGAAGTTTGCAGTTCCCTCCGACGCGGTGCTGTAGGAGAGCAACAAGAGCACCGACAGGAGGAGAAACACGGTAAAGGAGTAACGCATAGTGAGTTAAGGGGGGGAGTGGGGTTATGAAGACGGATCTATTACAACTACTTGTTTAATTATTTACTAAAGAAAGAAAGGGAAGGGCAACGTCAACCCAAATATTCACACTCGACGATACAATAAAACGATAAATAAAGGCTAAAAGCGAACAATAACAACAACAACGAAACGGCACAGGTGAGGGAAAGTTACTTTACAAAAGAAAATGTAAGGTTGTACATGTATAAATTAGTAGTAGTAGTAGTAGTTTACATTACAAAGGAAAAAAAAGGAGGGATTCCAGTCTCTGTTACGTTTTCTTCGTCCTTGTGCCTTTTTTCCCGGTGTTGTTCAGCTCCGCTGTCTCCTCTGGTGGCATAGGACCCCTACCGAGAGTAAACCTGACATCCAGCGACAGTTGTGCCTCCTCCGCCCTCTCCAGTCGGTGGACCGCCGCGAGCACCCTCGACCCCACGTCCACCACCTGGGCCTGCATGACGACGATTTCATTCTGTAAGGGCTGCAGTTCTAGAAAGTGGTTCATGGAGCGTAGGCTACTTTGACGGCGACCCCCAGCAGACCGACGGGTAGCACTGAAGACTGAACCGTCGGTATTGCTGTTCCCATTACCTGCCGCCCCTGCCAGCTCTTTTTGCTTCTCCACCAACTCTTCTTGAGACGTCTGACAGCGCTGTATCAGCTCCCGAAGAGTGTTCCTCTTCTCCTCCAACGACTGTCTCTCCGCTTTTAGGTCTGCCACGCTCCTCTTCATGTCCGACTTGCCGTGCAGCACACTCTTGAAAGGAAGGGTGTCCACCGTCGCTGGTTGGGGTCGACTGCGTTCAAAAAGTTCCGCAGGGTACAGCACAAACTCACCCACCTTGACCACAAACGTCTCCTCGGTGGAAGAGGCGATGGTTGCCTCCTCTGACGGTGGAGTACGACTGATGGAGGTGTTCGCTCGGCCTGGCTTACTCCCTCCCGCGGCGGTGCCTGGCTGCTCAAAGTGGGACCGCAGGATGGCCTCGGGGTAGAAGGTGCACTTTTCCTCGAGGTAGGCAGAAAGGAAAAACGGCTGGCGAAGACCGGAAATAAGAGTGGGGGAAAGGGGTACCTCGGCCGAGTAGACACCGTCTGGTGGCACTGGGGAGTAGCCCAAGGGATCTAACGCCGTGGCCACCGCCTTTCTTAGCTTATTGACGGCCCCCGCAACAGAGCTGTCCGACACTACAATACTGTTCACCCTCAGCTCCAGCGGCACCCCCATCGTCTCCCCCCACTGGCCCTTCAACACTACGGTACTCTCGCAGTCGTAGAGAGGGGCTTGATGAGAGGGCTTGGGGGGTTGCTTCTTGCTATTGTTGCCGTGTCCATGGACGGAGATGGAGTGAGACCCCTCTCGCTGTAGCATGGAGGAGTCCAGTGCCTGCTCCCATAGGCTGGAGCTCACCTCAATCTCACTGAGGTGGCTGACCACCACCGGCTTAGACGCCAGTAGCGGTTCTAATCCAGAAATATTGACGATTTGACACGACAACGATAGAACCTTCTTGAACAAAGTCTCCCACTCCACCAGTTGTTGTGCGGTGGAGTGTTCAATTTGGATTTTATCGCTCTTTCTTCGTGTTTTGAGGCTCTTGGACCGCGGCGAGGAGGAAAGTTTTAACACCGCCTGCACCTCCTCAACGAGCTTCGCTACATCCAACGCCTTCCGCTCCTCGTAGGAAATGATTTTATTATCCAGCCGCTCCAAATTACGGCACTGAAAGGCCATTAACTGTCGATACACATCGAGATAGGCGATGGGGTTCCCTACGAGGTTCACATTCAAGAGAGAAGGATGAGCCTTGATGGCCTCCGTCACCGCGGATATGTCGGAGAGGTAGTTGAAGGAGATATCCAGCACGGTGAGAGAGGGAAATAGCGTCGTAAAAGAGAGGCTGGGGAGGGAGTTGTAGGATAAACCGAGGACGAGTAGTTCGGTGGACTGGGTGGTGATTTCATGAAGATCACACGCACAGGCGAGCAGCGTGTGGCAGTGAGGGGGTATATGCCGAATCGCGGTCAGCTTACCGTTCAGACTCAGTCGCACCACCTCAGTATTGACACACCTCTCCAGTAGTGGTCCTGTACTCTGCAGATTCTCTTCGGAGAAGTTCAACTCATGAAAACAGGGGTAGCAGTCCTCTGGGGTGACCAACCGCTGCTTCACCCGGTGCATCGCCCCGGAGAGCTCTTTTCTTTCCTTTTCCGTCAGCTTTCCCCACTTCCCTTCTAGACTTTCCACACACAGCAAAAGGTCCGCTAGTTTGACGAAAAGGGAGTGAAAAAGGCATCGCACCGCATCGATCGCCTCCGCGTCACAGCGCGTTGGTGGGGGCAGTGAGTCTAATAAAGGTAATAGTGACGGTGCGTCCTCCCCTGTGGTGAGGAGCGGCCGCTTCGAGTGCATCCACTCGGCTAGTATCTCAGGGATGTGAGGGTGGACCGCCTCGTGCGCGAAGGCGAACCCTTTTTCAATCGACTCCATCAATTGAATCACTGCCGACTGTAATTGTCTGAAGTGCGGGAGGGAGACTAACCCGACGTAGGTGCGCAGGATATCTTCCAGAACGGAATCTGTGGAGCGGAGGGCACCCTCACGCGATTGTGTGGTAGTGGTAGTTGTTTTCCCCCTCTCCTTGGACTGAAAGGACTGTGAGGCGGCGCTAGTACCATAAAGATCGTCCGTCGCTAGCGGCACGGTTAACTTCACGTCCGGTGCGGGATTCCCTTTTTTCATGGAGGACTTTAACTCTTTTTTGTTCGTCCCACCATTATAATTGGTTGTACTATTGAAGTGACTCATTTTTTTGTGTAAATAAAATAAAAGAAAAAAAGAATCTAGCGAAGGTCCTCCGACTAAAATAAAAAAATTTATCGGTGGCTACTTTTTTATATTTAATTAAAATTATTTATTTTTGCAGTAGAGAGAAGATAGAAAGAAAAAAAATATATACGTCAGGCAAGACATACTACAGACCAAACGTCGCGACAAAACCCGAAAAGAAACTGAACACGTCAAAAATAAAAAATGAGTAAAAAAAAAATCAAAGAAACAAACAAAAACAAAATATAATCAATAACAGCACGGGATACACATACATGCGAGCCCAAATGCTAGCGAGAAAATACAAAAAGAAAAAAAGATGAAAACATATATATTCAAAAAAAAAAAATGGTGATGAGAAGAGCTATGGGGTGTGTTTGTTGCCATAGTTTCGCACGGCGTTCCATAAGTTATCTGCCGCCGTGTTGGAAATGATCTCCTCGTCCTGTATGACATACTGCCGGAAAGGCTTAGACGACGATCTGCCGTCCTCACCGCTGGCAGATGACGATGACGAGGCCAACGGAAAAAGAACTGGATAGATGGCGATCAAGGAAGCTTGCCGGAGTTGAGTACGGCTGATAAAATGCAAATACTTTTGGGCGCCCAACAGCGTGGCGATGGTGGCACCGAGGTGACACATTCTTACTGGTCGCTCCCCATAGTTATACTTCCAGGGGTTTCGGACGGTGCACTTGGAGAAGGACTCTTTACCAGAGAAGGCGTACATTAATAAAGCATTCAGCTGCGGAGAGCTCAGCCGAACCTTTCCTCCATCGGCCTCTCCGTCGGACGGAATGTGCCGTCGATAACGCGCAATAATGCTGTGATCGACGGGATTTAAAAAGTACTCTTCGCTATCGGAGAGGTCTCCACTCTCCAACTTTTTCAAAAACCAATTCAGTGAGGCGAGGATTATGTCTAGTGTGTGCTGGCCCCAGTAGTACTGCAAGAACACCCCCACTGCACTATCCCATCGGGCTACTCTATACGGAGACAGACGTCGTCCATCGTGGCCGTACTTCTTCTTGAGCCGCAACTCCTTAAAGCTGACGTGTAAGGACAAACAGGGGTCCTGTCGGAGGGCGGCGTCACTGTATACAAACGCCTCCAGGTCCATCTCTTCTTCTAAAAATAATGTGAATTTGTTTTCGTACTCCTGAATCACGTAGCGGTAGTACTCTTTAGGATACAGTTTCTGAATATCGGTTTGAAGTCGTATAGAGGTAATAGACCCTTCGAAAATGGAAAAGAGTTCGTCGTTCCTGACACTCACCAAGGTTTGCACGGAGGAGTTCATCTCCTCTCCTACCGAGGCGTCTGTGGTGGTCGTCGTCGTGGTCGTCACGGAGTTGGAATTAAATATGTTTTGGATCAGAGTGCACAGATTTTCTTCACTGCAGCCCCCTTTGCCGAGAGTTGCTACTGCAGGTGAAAGAAGAAACACCAGTGGGGAGAGAAGGGCGTCCATCAAGTTGCCTTCCTCCACAGGATTCATATCATTCCGCTCCAAAAACTCACAAAAACTTTCCAATTCGGTGATTGGCCGCCCATCGTACGTTTTGTTTGCCAATGTGAGAACGTCCTCAAGCAACTCGGAGAAGCTGAGATTCTTTTGATAGTACTGAAAGCGATCCCTTATTCTTTCTGTGAAGAGGTGCAACGGCAGCACGTTGTCGTCTGTGATGCGAAAAAAGATGGGTAATGGTCTGGAGGGAGGGTTCTTCTCAGGGGAGACACCTTTCACCGTGAAGGACATGGCGTAGAAGTGAGGAAAGTGAAAAAAAAAAATCAAAGAAAATCAGAATCAGGTATTCCGTGATGAATACTGTTGTCTTTCTTCCTTTTTCAAAAAAAAAAAAAAAACAATAATAAAGTAGAGAAAAGAAAGTGACTATGAGTAGAGAAGCGCACAGTTCGCTGAAAGCAGCTCATTTGGTAATCGTAATTAGTTTACTTCTTATTGTGTTTAATGATGGTTGTTTAAACTTATTTTTCGTGTTCTGTAAGTCCTGCCTCTTCCCCTGGATGTGTTAAATATTATAAAACTATTATCTTCCTCATCATCATCATCATAATAATGATAACTTGCTTCCTCTTTCATTCGTTTACTTGCGCCTCATAACAGCAGATAAGTTCGTCTGTAGCTCCGCCAACATCCCCTGAACCCTCTTCGACTTTTCATTCAGCAAGGCGGCGCAAATCTCTCCCTGCAGAGGTGCAGTGGAGAGGCTCCATTCCCCGCCGTCATACCGACTCGCGATGGTGGAGAGGGTCTGCTGAAGCACCTTAGCCCACGCAGTCGCTGGGGAAGACTTTATACTGACATTTTGCAACACGGCCACAATCACCGCCGCCTCCCCGAATAAAAACTGCTCCAATACCGCTGGAGATGTTGTCAAGTCTTTGACGGACTCTTCGAATAGATTGGAACTATCCGCTGCTGTTTGCTCACCCGAGGAGGTCAGGTACGCCTCCAGGACGGTGGCCAAGGGCTGCACATGTCGGGTACACTGGATGCTACCGCACAGCTCCTTGATGCGAGGTAGATACAAATCAAAGGACGGCACCACCTCCTTGGCAACGTCGGTCGCCTTCTTACCTTTTCCAGACTGTTTCTTCTGTGTTGCGGTATTGGTCAAGTGGTGTTCCAGGCCCACCACATCCCGCAATAACAACAAGTTGGAGATGAGTTTCTTTCCCTGCTCAATGCGTTCCTCTTTGGAAGGGAAATCCACCAAAGTCTCCGCCAGTGTGGTGGCCTTGTCCGAGTGGATGTTGGCAAGCACCATAGACTTGACCACACTCCAGTCACTGTTGTCGAGTAGGGTGGCAGGGCTCTGATGCAACAGCGTGAGTGAAGAAAACAGCTGCGCCTCGAGAGTGTCGAACAGCTCTATCACACTCTTTTGGGTCTGACGGTCCGGAAGAAGCGCTTGCACCTGTTGCGGGGTGTGGAGGACGCGAGCTAAAGAGTTCATCTGCTTGTGTTCAAACTGTTTAATATCTTGCATCGCCGGCCACGAGACGTAGGTGAAGACCTTGGCGCGGAGAAGGCTGATATCCCTCTCCATACGCTCATAGTAAAGGTCAGCGTGTTCTACAAATGTCTTGACGTCGCTGAAGGCAAGACCGCGGTGGAGGGTCCAGTAGCCGAGGTGAGACATGGTGTCGTGCTGCACATCCTTGAACGCGAGCTGGCGGACCGCGGCTGAATCGGTGAGTCGCAATAGATGAGCAAAGCAGACCGAAAAAATCAGCCATGAGGGATTATTCATTCTTCGATCCACTCCATTCATCAGTTCCAGCCCAACCGCCGCCCAATGGGAGTCCTTTCCCTTCACCACATAGGCGTGAAGAGCGATATTCAAGGCAATGCCAATATATCCGTCGAACAGCCCCTCCTCACTCCACACAAGAGAGGAGGACAGCGGACGCGCGGCTTCGTACTCATTTCGGCAAGTCTGAATCAACGTTTGAAGTTCGTCGTCACAGGGGATGGAGTTGGCATCGCAGCCCCACTGGGAAACAAAAGCCCGCAGCCCCAAGATGCGTCGGTTGTGTCGAGCCGCAACACTCTCTCCCTCTTCCCCTTCTTCCAGAGACCACTGATAGACGTCGTTGGCAGAGTCCTTATTCAGAAACACGGAAATATCTAGAAAACAACAGGGCTTGTTAAAAAATATCTTGACGTAACTCAAGATGCTGCTCGCCAGAGCGGAGGTGTCGCCTTGTCTCTGCAGGATTGCCAGACGAGCCATGTAGGGACCGCGGCGACGCTTGTTGGGCCTTTCGGTATTCTCTACTTCTTGGAGCTCCTGGGCGAGCTTCAGCGCCGCCTCCCACGAGCTATCTGCTGAAGCCGTGTCAATCGTGGTACGGGACTCCTCCTTCTCCCCCTCCAACACCAACGTCATCGGTGCCTCTGTATCCCCCGCTACCTTCTCGATACTGTTCCTATACAGTTCAAACGGAGCCCAGTTGTCAGAGTTTAGCTTCCACAGCGCCTTGGCAACCGCGTTGGCGGCACGAGATCGGTCGTGCAACAATAGTGTCTTACTCAGCAACTCCATGCGGTTCTCGAGCATGCCAAGTTTGCTCCCACGCTCACTGCAAATAAACTCCACCGCCTCCGAGAACATCTTTTGCTGCACCAAAACATCCACATAGGTGCGCGCCGTAGAGAAGGTCATTACACCCTTTTCAGTGAGCACCGCGGACTCCAAAAGACGCGTCGCCATCTTGAGTTGTAAGTGATCCGTGGCATCAGGGGGCACCTGTGCCAAGCACGCCTGCACCATCCACGCCTGGTACCGAGGGTCGCCGTGGGCCCGGTAGAGCTGCATCGCGTTAGACTGCACTTTATCGTAGGCCCCCATCCGAGCATACGTTTGGACCAAATTCTCTCCAATTTGCTTTTCGTTCTGAAGCGGTCTCACCCGTTCGTATGTTTTCACTAACGCCCCCCAGCAGCAGCACTGTTGCAGCACGTGTACGAGTGCATTGATAAAACTAGGCTCTGTGGATTTCTCAGAGGTGGCCAGTGCCTCCGCCTTTTCTTTGGCTTTGGCAGTATTACCCGAGCGAAGGAGAAACAGAGCCTCCGCGGCCCTGACGTTGGGGGAGTTTGGGAATTTACTGATGGCACTCTCTAATGCTCCCTCTGCTTGTCCAAGCTGGTAGGCATCAATCAGATCAAAAACACGGGTGGCAGCTCGTTCGGCAGGAGATGACATTTATTATTATATATATATATATATTTATATAAATCTTTATAGAAAAAAAAAAAATTTGTTCCACAAGAAAAACAAGAAAAAAAATGTAGAAGAAAGAGTACATGTTGAACAAAAACAGAAAAAAAAAAGCAATTCAACACCAGGATTTTAAAACAAAAGAATGAATTAATAATACAAAAAAAAAAGTGATAATAAGGAAAACCCACAAACAGATGAAATCAAACATCTTTATCGGAAGTTCCTGTAAGAGGTAAGCGGAGAGAAGCAACTAACGCACTTTCATTAAACCCTGGAAATGTCACAGTATCCCTCCACTTTAGTTGTGGTAGCCGCTCCTTCAACTCCTCCACTTCTAGGTAGAACAGATAGTTTTCCTTGGCCAACGTGACCGCCAACTCCGTCTGGTGGTCTGACATGAGACGACGATTAGGGACCACCACCACACAGCAGCGGGCGTAGAGGCACTCCAGTATCGTACCAGCACCGGCGTGGGTAATCACAAAGGTGGCACCCGCTAACAGCTCACTAAGGTGAGGTCGGTAAGAGAAGGCCTCAATGTTGACGCCGTGTCCTTCAAGACTGTGGTCGACGGTGTACTCCATCGTACCATATTGCACATAAAGAGTGTCAATGCGGTGAGTCTGATGCAGGAACTCTAACACCCTAGGGCTCACCGTCGTAAGGATAAGTTCATCAAAGTGTGTGGAGCCCACCGTCACCACTGCATACCGTTTCGTCGTCTTTAAGGAGGAGCGGTACTCTAGTAACGGTCTCTTCTCCATCCCCTCTCCCTCGCACCCAATATAGCACAGCACACCCCGCCCTTGCATCCGCTTTACCACCCACTCCAGCTTCCGCCAGTGAACGGTGAAAAGGTCTGCTATGCATGGGGCCAGTAGTCGCCCCGTCAGCGACACCCGTGAGATGCAGGTGAAACTCTCCATGTAGGCAATGTAGGGGCGTCCATGCGACCACGGAAGGAAGACGGTCAACATCAGAGAGGCCACCACAATCGGAATGCAGACCCCAGGCCCATTGAGCAGCAGCACATCCGGTTTTTCCCCATACACTACGGAAAGAGAGGCCTGGATACCTTTTAGGGTAGAGAAGATGGAGGTGAAGTAGCTCTGCCCTACTTCCCTTGCGCGGGGAATCACATGACACAACGCCACCCGACCGAACTTTTCCTTTTCCATCCTTTCCACCAGTTGTCGCGAATACGAGTCGCTGTGACTGACGACGTAAAAGGGACGATTGTTCGACCACCATCGCTGTGGGAGCGCGTTGATATTGCGAAGCATTTCACTGGTGTGACCGCCGGAGCCCAACACGACACCGATTTTCATTGGACCACTGCTGTGAGATAAAACTGCCCTAGGCACGTTAAAGAAGATAACGTACAGTGCTCTTAGTACCGGAAATGACACTATTAAAAGGGCCAGAACCGTAAGAAGCATCCACGTGTTCATAATTTTATTTCTATTTTATTTTTATTCTTGCTCTTCAGTAAGGAAAAAACTGAACGAGCCTAACTTCAAAAGGAAAAAAAAGAGATGAATTTTGCGGTTCTAACGAAATGGAAAAGGAATCAGAAAGAAAAGACATACCCCTCATCCTCGCTCGCCTGGAGTATATATAGAGAGAGATAGGTGTGTGTGTATGTGTGTGTGTATATGGAAATTAATATACAGGGTAAACACACCGAACCGTTTCCTCCTTTTCAACTAACGTTTATGTTTTTTCCAGGCCCCATCCGAGGCACTCGCCGCTGCTGGCGCCTGTCGCTTCCGACTAGGGGGGGGTGCCACCCAAGAGTACACCGTCAACTCGTTCATCTCCGTTAACACGGAGAGTCCCAGTTCGTTACGTCTCTGGGCACCCAGTCCACCTCTTCCCTCATCCAAGTTGTGGCGTACCGCGTCCACCACCTGACCGCCCTCCGCTCCTCTCCCCCACCGTCGAGAGGCATCACAGCCCACATCCCAGCTGACCCGTACAATACGGTCGTCTAATAGAGTGCCGCTGACACTCTCCACCGCCACCTCCGCCGCTCGTCTACTCTCAAACACAATAAAGCAGAACCCACAAGGGGTGAGAGTGTGGTCGTTGAGGCCCATCACCAGGTCCCGTATAGGGCCGCAGGGGCGGAAGTGTTCTAGTATCTGTTCCTCCGAGGTGTAGAAGGAGAGGTTGCCGACGTAAACAG
The DNA here is from genome assembly GCA_019695575.1 of Angomonas ambiguus. NCBI lineage: Eukaryota > Euglenozoa > Kinetoplastea > Trypanosomatida > Trypanosomatidae > Angomonas > Angomonas ambiguus. The sequence continues at coordinate 43,046 of JADNSB010000042.1, read as the reverse complement.
TGGTACTGCGATTTAGGATGGGTTGACGCCGCTTCTTGAACTCCTCGGCATCGATGCGGGAGCGAAGTAGTTCTCGTCGATCGACGTAGTCTGCTCTTGGTCGAGTATCTACTAGAAGGTGTGACATTACTTTTCTAACACTGTGAAAAGAATAAAAAAAAAAAGAACAAAAGAATAGAAACAGAGGAAAATAACTTTCGCAGTGATTCAAACCAAATACAAAGGAAAGAAATTATATAAAAGAACAAAAAAATTCGCTTGCTGAATAATATTACGCACCACATAGCGGCAACTAAAGGAATGAAATAAAACTAATGTTAAAAACGGGGAAAAAAAAAAGATAAATGTTCTAAAAAATGCTTTCTTATATCTTTTTTTTTTTTTTCATACGTTAAGGGGTTCTCTGGTTCCTTCCGACTCGCCGGGTTGGACGGTAATGCAACCAACTCACAAGCCGTCGAAAACAAATAAGTGGACTGAACCCTTCAGAGTAAAGATAGGAAAAAGGTAGGGGGGGTAAGATACTTCTACTTACACTTCCTCTCCCTGTCCCTCTAAGGCCTCCTTCTGCTTATCCTTGTACTCCCTGTAGCGGCTTCCCTTGGTCGCCGAGACACCAGGGCTCTCTGCCGTGCCGCGGTTCACACGGCTAGGGGTCTGACCCTCCACGTAAGGCTCCTCTCCCGGCAGTACCACCGATACCAGCTCAAATCCCAGTGCATTCTCGACCAGCTTCCTTCCCCCCTCAATCCGCTGACGGACGGCAGGGCTCTCCACATCGTTAGGGTTGTGTACCTCTATCCCCACCAAAGCAAGAATGCGGTGGGTGAGATTGAAGAACACCACTGCCGACAGAAACGGGAATACCATGGGGAGGTACTTATTCACTACTTTTCCGAACAGTTCCGTAATATCCATATTCCGTCGGTACACGTAGCCGTACTGCACATCCACATCCTTCGCATCGGAAAGATTAGAAATGAGCAGAAAGTTGAAGCAAAGGGGCATTAACAAACGGACCAAGAATACCTCGTTAAAGCAAAGAGAGGCGTTGTCCGCGATACCAGGGTACACGACGTATATGTCGAACACTTTAAACTGAAACGCCGCCCAGTAGGAGCAGTAGGCCATGTAAAAGAGGAACACGATAGATGCCACGAAATGCACCCTGCTGGACATGATCACCTCCACCAATCCCAGTGGAACGCTGGTGGAGGAGCGAAAAGGGAGGGTCAGCTCACTCCACAGAATCGTTACCGTAAGGAAGGTGCAGACGGCACAGCCGAACCAGAATACATACGTTCGAATACGAAACCAAAGCTTCTTCATGGCATTGTTCGTCTCCTTCACGCCTCGGATCATTTCATCGAGAGAGTGACAGTCCTGAACGGTTTTGTTCCAGCGATAGTTGGCCCTGCCCACGACAACGATAGAGCGCTTCAGACGAGCGTTGAGGTCTACCAAATGCTCCAACGACACGTCATTTCGGTCTTGAGAGGGGGTCACCTTTACCCGTTGGGCAGCGATATGATAGAGAGGAATGTCACGATCGGCCTCTGAGATGACTTCTAGCATTTGGGAGAGGTGCGGGCGGTTCTCTTCAGAGACCAAAGGATCGATGGTGATCAGCTCCGCCTTGATGGATGCGAGGTCCATGGAGGCCAAATCTAAGTCATCTTGAATATCCACCGCTTCGAATAAACGACGACGGAGCATCTTGCGAGGGTCTGCGTACTTGTACAGCATGCGCGGCACCCCCACCAGACCGGCTGGCAAGAATATAGTCAGCATCAAGAGACCCCAAGAGTTGGCCAGCGAGATACCTATCTTCAACACATTACTCGAGGGATGAAGGGCTCCTTTTAAGAAGAGAATGAATATAAAGAACACTACAATCAGAACGATAATAACGGCGTACAGCTTTAGATTCAACATGATGGAGCTCTTCAGTCGTTTCTGCCATGTAAAGTCACCCACTATGGTCAGCATTTGACACACCGGAAGGGTAATCCAGGCACAGATGTACGTCGTCGCAAAAATGGTAATCCAAATAGGAATCATCCACTTCTGAGGATTGTAGTTTAACGCAGCCTCCACATCCACCACTAGGAGTGGAAAGGGTAAAAGACAGACGTAGAGAGCGATGACTTGCCATATGGCGGAGACAATAGGAATCGTCTTGATCGATACTTTAGTGTAGTGATAGTACACGCCGAGAGTCACCAGAAAGGTCAATATAAAAAATATGACGGTGGTAATAACATAACCAGCCGACATGACAGCTTCTTTGTACTTTGTTTGTTGTGGTTGTGGTTGAACAATAATTAATATTTTCTAATAGAAAAACTAAAACAGAAAAGAGTTGTCACTAAGCACTGTGCTAGAAAAGAGAGAAGGAGAGAGGGAGGGGGGAGGGAAATAAAATGCAAGTCCAGCAAAAAGAATGAATATATAAAAAAAAAAGGTGGGGGTGGTAGACTTTCATGGTGGATCATTAATGCATGTGGGATGATTATTTTTTGCTTACATATTATTATGATATAAAGAAGAAACGTATGGTTATCACACCAGTGAGTGATCAGACGGATTTTTTTTTTTTGCCTATACTAAGGGGCTTCAGCCTTTTCAATAATGATACGAAACGCGTCGCGCTTCTCCAGAATTTCAAGAATTTCCTTTCGGATCACCAACGCCTTACGGTTCACCTCCATTTCCGCCCCTTCTTCAGTGGCAAGGATCTCCTCTTTTTCTTCCCCCTCGGCGGTTACTAGAGGTTGGACAGAAGTTTCAATCGCCTTCAGCTGCAGAGCAAGGCGGTCGCGCTCCGTAGTCTGCTTCGTTAGTTTCTGTTGTAGTTGTGCAATCTGACCCTTATCCAACGTACGAGGAGGGGCGGAGGGAGAGGAGGAGAGTCCCTTCGCCTTGGTCTCCGCCTCCGTCAGCTCCTTCTTCGCCTGCTCTACATATGCCGGTAGTTCCTCCGGGCTCAGCGTCAAGACCTCCTTCAGACGATCCTTCTCCTTCGTGATGGTGGCCACGTTGGCGGCGAGCTCCTGGCACTCCTCAGGGGACAGGGTCGGCTGGTTACCTTTACCGCCCTTTCCGCCCTTCCCTGGTTTACCAGGCTTGCCCTTCGACCAGGAGCCCTCGTTGAGGAGGACAGCACCCTCTCGCTTGAGCTTTTCCTCGATAGCCGCGGCATCCACCTGGCGTGCTCGCTCGGCTATCTTCCTTTCGTTTTCAATACGGAGCTGCTCTCGCGCCTCCTCATCCTTTCGTTGCTGCTCCGCCAACTTTTCCTGCATTATACCGAACTGCTCCAACCGACGCGCCTCCTCCTCTTGCGCCGCCAGACGAGCCTCTGCATCCATGTTGTTTAACTCCTCCTCGGAGTCCTCCTCCAGGGGGTTGTAACCTGGCTTGATGTGAGCAAATTTATCCTTCTTGTTACTGGTTTTACCCCGTCCCTCCTCAATAATGGCATTTTGGCGCTCGTTTAAAGAAGTCTCCAACGCCTTGAGGATGGCTGGGGTCATCTCGTCACTCTTGGTGAGGGTATCCACCACCGTATTAAGAATGGTGTGGTAGAGAGAGGGGGGGAGGTCCTTGTACTCTTGCACAAAAGTGTGTGCCACCGTCGCTAGCGCCACCGACGACGCGTGAGTGTTCTTGGGGTCCGCAAATTGAAATGTAATACGGTCCCCTTTAAACTCAAAGGACTTACTAGCCATTTTTTTCGATGTAACAGTAAAAAAGAAAAAAAAAGAATGGAAAAAACCTATCAGATAGCTGTTGTGTATGTGTATGGATTTAAGGGTCAAAAAACAAAATAGAAAAAAAAGAAGAGAAACTGAAGAAAATAGTGTGTGAGGTTGGTACTGACAGAAATACAAAAAGGTAAGGCACTTTCGTTAGCAGCGGGGGAGTGAGAAAAAAAAAAAAAGAACTTTTCTTAAAAAGGGGATTTTCTATTAAATACATGATGCATTTAATGGCGATAGAGTGAAAAACCAAAAACATCAAAATATAAAAAAAAAAGAGCGCGGAAGAAATTGTCGGCAAAAAAAGTGTTCTCAAAGAAGTTTTAAGTGTTCTAACCACTTTTTTTTTTTACATAAAATTCTACTTGAGGGGTTCTGTTCGCTTCTATCCGGCTATCAATGAGGGAAAGGGGGAATACAAAATAAAAATTTAAAATTTGAAACCTTTCCACAAAAAAGAGGAATGGCAAATATACTTCTGATCGTAAAAAATAAAAAAACAAAAAAAAAAAAGAATCATTCCGAATTAGAGAAAAAAATGATTCTTAGACTTTTGAAAAATGATGATTTACGAAAGAGAAAAAAACCGATATAAATTCTGCAGGAGTGAAAAGACATATAATTGTTAAAAAATTAAAAAAAAACTGTTGAGTTTTTTGCATCTCTATCAAAAGAGACTTCTCACTCATCTACAGAATTAAACAGGAGTGTTCCTTTTCCTTTCATTTCACCCATTCTTTTTTACACAACACCCAGACCCATCATGGCATCCGCCACCTTCACGAAGCCACCAATGTTGGCGCCGTTCACGTAGTTGATCACGCCATCCTCCTCGCCGTAAGTGACGCAGGTGGTGTGGATGCTCTTCATGATAGTGTGAAGATGAGAGTCGACTTCCTCGCGAGTCCAGGAGAGGCGGGCGGCATTCTGGCACATTTCAATACCAGAGATGGCCACACCACCAGCGTTGGAGGCCTTACCAGGGGCGTAGGGGATACGGGCCTTGGTGAAGACCTCTACGGCCTCCTCCGTGGTGGGCATGTTGGCGCCCTCCGCGACGAGCCCGACTCCGTTGTCCACGAGAGCCTTGGCATCGGCCTCATCGATCTCGTTCTGGGTGGCGCAGGGAAGGGCCATGTCAGCCTTGACGCCCCAAGGGCGCTTGCCAGCAAAGTATTGCGCGCCAGTCTTCTTGGCGTAGTCCTCAATGGTACCGCGCTCGTTGTTCTTGACGTCCATGAGAATCTCCAGCTTTTCAGGGGTGAAACCATCCTTCTCCAGGACGAAGCCCTTGGAGTCGGAGGCAGTCAGCACCTTAATGCCGAGCTGGAGGCACTTGTCGATGGCGAACTGGGCGACGTTGCCGGCACCGGAGACTAGGGCAGTCTTTCCCTTGACGTCCTGTTCCAAGTGATCCGCCATAGCCTGAACAAAGTAGATCAAACCATAACCAGTAGCCTCGGGGCGGATTTCACTGCCTTGGAAGGCCTTACCCTTACCAGTGAACACACTGGAGTTGGTGTTGGTGAGCTTCCAGTACATACCGTTCATGTAACCCACCTCGCGGGAACCGACACCGATATCACCAGCGGGAACATCGGTATCAGGGCCGATGTGACGGTAGAGCTCGCAGACGAGGGACTGGCAGAAGCGCATCACCTCTTCATTACTCTTGCCCTTGGGGTCGAAGTCAGACCCACCCTTACCACCACCGAGGGGGAGAGTGGTGAGGGAGTTCTTGAAGGTCTGCTCAAAGCCAAGGAATTTGAGAATGGACAGATTCACGGTGGGGTGGAAACGCATACCGCCCTTGTAGGGACCAATGGCGGAGTTGAACTGGATACGCCAGGCGCGGTTGACGCGAACGACACCGTTGTCATCCACCCAAGGGACACGGAACTGGATGGCACGCTCCGGCTCCACAATACGCTCCAGGATGGAGTCCTTGGCGTACTTGGGGTTTTTCTCTAGGAAGGGCCAGAGGGAGTGGACGACCTCTCGGACAGCCTGCTGAAATTCAGGCTGGTGAGGATCACGGGCCTTGACAACCTTGTTGACAAAGTCATTGGCGTTAGCGTACTTCTTCATTGAAGATGTAATAGAATGATAGTAAAAGCAAGGAAAAAAACTATGTTGTGGTGGAGGTGGTTGTTTTGTGGATTATGGATAGATAGAACAGGAAAAGAGGAAAAAAGGAGGGGAGAACGAAAAGATGGGAGAAACAAGTTGTACCGTTTCCTTATTAGAAACTGTCAGAGATGTTGCGAACAGTGTAAGTTAAAAAAAAAAAACGAAATTACGTCATTCTAGAGCAAAAAAAAAGATTTTATAAACGTTTTACTTCCCTGGTGCTTTGGGAACCATCTTGTGTCCCGCCACAGTCCCAGACCCAGTGTCCTGCACTTTACTATACTCTCTCGGTACAAAAGGACCGGCACGAGGGTTGGGTTGATACGCGGTGGGCACAAAAGGAACGGGATTGACGGCGACCGACGGGGCGGCAGGAGCAGCGGGGGCCGCTGGCGCCTGCTTCTTCACGGGCATCTCTGGCGCGACGGGGGCGGTGGTGGGAGGGGCCGCAGCACCTGCCTTGAGAGGGGGAATAGAGCCCCAGAAGGTGGGTGCGTGGAGCGCGTCGGCCGCCTCTCCCATCACCCCAGGGAACAAGAAGGAGTTGTTCTGTGCCCGCGGTGGCTCCCCCCACTGCCCTCTGGAGGTACCCCACTGGGCTCCGGCAGGGATGGGGGCGTTGAGACCAGGAATACGCAGGGTGGGGTAGGCGGGGGGGAGGCGGCGGAGGTGCTGCATACTATACAGCCACGGTGGAGGGGCAGTCGTGCTCTGGTCCATCCCTAGAGCCTGTCGGAGTCGCTGGGAGAGTACCCCTGGGATCGGCCGGGCGGGGGGTAACCACTTTCCTTCATAGAAGGTCTCCCCGAATGAAGTCATGGGCACGCCAAAGGTTTTCCGCCTCAGAGGGGTGCCAGTAAGGAAACACGTGACAAACGCCATTTGATTCGGGTTCGCCTTCTTGTCTTTGGAGGCTCTTAGCTTCTCCACCCCCAGCGCCGCGATCTCGGCCGGGACTACCTGAGTCGCCTCCTCGCGATCCGCTTGATTGGACATGTAAGCCCTTAATCGACTCCAGTGCCTGGGAACCGGAACACTCCGGGGGATTAACTTCATTCTAATCGTAAACAGCGGGTCTTCGGAGTTTCCGTCGTGCTCCTCCGCCAACTCTGCCGCCTCCGGGCCAAACTCCCTAATGGCTGCTAATTTCAACTCTTGCCAGGTCATTTTGTTTCGCTTTCGTTTCCGGGAACGTTCTTGGTCTCGTTTGCTAGCGGAGGCGGCGGCTAACAGCGACGGTAGACGCACTCTATCCTCTTCCTCCTCCCCCACCTCGGGTGATGGCTTTTGGGGAGCGGTGGGATCCTCGACCGATGGTCGGAGCGGTTCTTCCTCCTCCGAGTCGTCGGAAGGGACGTACTGGACTGCCTCGGTGTCGTGGGCCTTCTCCAGGTGATGGCGCACCGCGGACAGCTTCTCTTTGAGCTGTGCCACCCTAGCCTTCTTGGCTAATTTCTTTTCCTTATTGGATCTGCCCATTAAGGAAAAGTCACACTAACTAACTAATAACGCTCTACCACACTTCACACTAAAACGTTACGAAAAAAAAAAAAGAAAGGAAAGGAAAAACGATTGGAGTAAGGGGTGATAATAAGGTTCAAGGAGTATTGGTGACCAACATAAAGGGCAAAAAAATAAAATAAACAATTCTAAAGCGAAACCTCTAAAAAAGTGATTTACTTTATATACTTATGCTATAAAAATCTGCTAAATGCTTGGGTTTTAACGTATCAAGCCTCAACACTACGAATCAGATAATACTAGAAATCCTACTACAGAAAATGTCAAAAATGAAACCCTAATGATGAAACCAAAAGAAAAGAAATAAATAAATAAAAAAGAACACCTGTCGCACTTCTTTTTTTATTATTACTATCATTTCTTTACTTTTTTTTTCCTTTTTGTGATTATTAATACGTCTGAGTTTCTTTCACGGTGAGAACTCCTTTCTCGTCCATGATAGCCTCTCGGCTAGTACTAACAAACCCCTTCTCATCCACCATCTCCGTCAAAAGACCAGCGTTGTTGTAGTACCCGGTGGAGATGTGAGGCCCTTTCAGACGAAGGTTTCCTCGGGTGCCCGCGGCGAGCACCTTGGCGTCGCTCGTACCACGGTCCCCGACTACCTTGGCCTCAGCGTGGGGCACCATACCGAGGTGACCCTTCTTCAAGGAGCGCTGGGTGAGGAGGTAGGCGGCCTCCAGTGGCCCGCGGAATACGAGCACGTCATCTAACTGCAGCGCGGTGGCTAGTTTTTTCAAGTAGTCGTCCGAGACGGCGGGGTCGGTGACATCTTCGAACAGTACAACCGTCTTTAAGTGCTCGAACTGATCCGCGTCAAAGTTACCAGCGTGTTTTAAGATCAGGTCAAAGTCCGCCTTCTTTCCAAGAATAGTCTGGACTTCCTCTACACACAACTTTTCAATACCATTGATCGCGTGGTCGTCGGTGAACATGTCCGCGTGGATCTGCACCAACACAGCTCCAGAGGTAAGGGCGGCGTACGGGGCAATGATCGAGCCTACGGGGTTGATGTGGTGGTTCGGCATCACACCGAAGCGCGTCTCGGCCTTAAATCCCATTAACTGGCTGAAAATAAAGCCGGCATTGGCGCAGTTGCGGTGGGAGAAGGTGATGTGTAGCTTGTCCTCGACTGCGGGGTAGGGCTCCTCTAGGGCCAGAATGGGATCGTCGGGGTGGAGAAGGGCGGACAGTCGTCGGAGGCGCTGCTCATAGTAGGAGAAGGGACCCCAGACTAGCATCTTACGCATCGGCGAGACCCCCAACAAGTTCATATTGTGATCCGTAATGATGACCTTCTTGAGGTAGTAGAACTCCTGGGAGTGTACCCACTGGAACTTTTGGCCTGGGTAGGAGAGACCCAGTTCGGGAATCACGTTGTATATCGTATCCCAGAAGTGCATATTACGCTCTACCAACTCTCCCTGCTTCATCTCCGGTACATTAATCCACTCCCGCGCCACGAGGTGACGAGGTTGGAATTCATTCAAGTAAAAGCGAAGTTTATCGGCGGAGATATTGCTATGAGGGACGACGCAGAGGAGAGCCCCAATCTTGGCGCAGGCCAGCTGGAGGACGAACGTCTCACAGTTGCTCGGTTGGATGCACAGCACACGGTCTCCAGGGCGCACTCCAGTCTGGAGCAGACCGTGAGCGAGCGCCTCGCTATTTTTACGAATATCCGCAAAGGCCCAACGCACTGCTTGATGCTCAATACGAAGAAAATCTTTGTAATACATTTTACGCGATTGAATGTTGACATAGTACCCCACCAGCTGGTCTAGTACGGGAATGGTGTCGTTTCCCTTCACTTCCGAGTAGGCAGGCTGGTAAGGGCCGGAGGAGACGGCGGAGGCTTTTGAAGAAGCGGAGGGTGGGACCTCACGAAAAGAGGTGTGACCTTGAGTCGCGAAACGGGCGGTCACTCCCAGACTAAAACAAGGTCGAGCAAGTCTTCTAAACATGATGATTGATTCCTCTTTTTTTTTTTCTTTCTTTTTTTTTTACTTTATATACACTAAGTTGACTAAATATACTACTTTGAAACGGCCAAAGACACAATAGGGGGGGAAAAAAAAAAGAAGGAACACAATAATTGTAACAGGTAAAGGTCCACCGCGAGAGTGGAAAAAATAAAAATGACAGTTACAAAATAAAGAAAAAAAAAGAGAAAATATATATATATAAAAAAAAATAGGGAAGAATCATTCACGGGGTGCATAGACACTCCTTAAATTTCAGTTTACTCTTTTCCGTTCTTGACCAGCTCAATTAGGGCGGTGGTTCTATTCTCTTTCAGAGCATTACGGCACGCGGCGACCAGTTCAGTTTTGCGATCCCCTATTCGTAACTTCGCTGCCCATTGTATAAAAGTATTCAACTCCTTCAACACTCCTTTGAGCTCTTCAAAGTTGACCAAGCGCTTTGTGTTTTCGCCTAGTAATTCGCGGTTCACATCGTTAAGACTGGAGTACATCTTCTTCATGGTACCTAAATCCCCCAACAAACGCGCGTCTTCTGCGCGTAACAACAACGTTTTGATGATCGTGGCGGAATCCGCCATATCGGAGGAAAGCTTGTTGCGCACCTCGTTGGAAACCTCAACCCTCTGGATTAGCTCACTCAGCTTGGAAAACTCGTTAGGGAACTCGCAGGTCACCTCGGAAGGAGGGGTGTTGTCTTCGCTAAACCCCCCTGGCAAGGAGCCCAGCGAGGTGATAATGTCCCCAGCGGTGGACATTTTCTCGGCTTGAATCATCACCTCTCCTCCACGCCCGGTGTTGTAGATGTGAATACCGAGCGAGTTTCCGTCTCGAATGTGAATCAGTTCTAGAGAAACCCCACTATCCGAAGGCGCCAAGGAGTGGTTAGGGGGTAGGAAAAACATTTCCCGCAGTTGAGCCTCCACGGCACGGAGGCGCATCGGTTTATCATACATCATCCGCACACTACCACTGGGGGTAGTGAAGACCGCATCCACCGCGGTGGGCAACGCGTACATAACATAATGGGGTATCTGCACCGCTAATTCGTGAATCTGAAAGTTTTCCGCGTGTTGAGTACCAACGGAGATGGAGGAGTAAAGCACGCTGGAAATATCGTTAGCGTAAGCCACCACACAATGAAGGGACTGGGAGGGGAAGTAGTTGGCATAGCACATGGAATCGGCGTCATCGTCGAAAACGTTTTCCTCACAGCGCAGCACACAACTGTGAATGACAGTGTCGGGTGGTGCGTTGATGAGACTAAAGGCGACAATCAACTTTTTTACATTCAGATCACTGTACACATGAACTTGCACCCCAATACCAGCCTCGGGCATCAGCGCATCCGACTGACCCTTTTTCTTAAGCGCTAACTGCTCCTCGAGGTCGGAGAGCTGAGAGGTGAGTTTCTGACGTTCCTTTTCTAATTCCTCTATCTGCTGCAACATGCGGATTTCTTCTGCCTCCTCGAGGCGGGACTCTAACAGTGTAATTCCACGCACCATACCGTCCACGCTGCACACCACCGGCATCTCCCTCCCCTCGTTTCGGTAGTCCTCGGAAATAACGGCGGCGATGGGAGAACTGTACGTTTCCCGAAAGAGTACCTCCCCTCCTTTATTCGACCCGTCCGGTCTCATGTCGCTTCGGACCTCCACTCGTCCACTTTGCCAACCCACTACTAGCTCCTCTACCCCATCACAGTCAATGTCACAGAAAGCGGCGGAGGTGGGGACACTCTTCCCCTTTACACGCCACATCCGCTCCGTCTGTCGATACACGCCAACGGTACCGTTGTCTAATAAATAGGCAAACTTACCGTGGTGGTCCCCTCTTTTACGTAACGTGCCGTCTTCGCGTACGGCGGGAGGGAGATAGGACGGTATCAAACGACGCACTCGATCCACTTCGTTAAACGTCGTAAACACCTCTTCGCCTTTGAAAGCACGCAACTCATAGTCCTCCGATGCCACTACCAGCAACTTTTCCTCCTTCGACACCCAGGGTAGATACATCATGGCGGTTACCATGTCCCCGGTGACGGTCCAATACCGCTCCGCTCCCGCCTTGTCGAATCCATACACACTGCAGTTACCGCCCACCATTGTGAGCATCTCCCGGGAGGCGCCGTCGGCAAGAGGCATTTCACCACACACCACAGCACCAACGCCGTCCTCTACTTCCTTGTAGTAGTACTGTTTATTATTATCTACATCGTACGCCAAGATACTGTTGGTGGATCCCACTATGAGGGCATCCTGATACTTACGGCTCAGCACCGGGTTCTCGCCGTTCAAGGGGGCCGAGGAGAGGGAGGTGGCCTCCTTGCCAAAGCTTAGGGTGTGCAGGCCTTTATTACCTCCCTCGCTTCCTCCGTTTCGATGAATGATCACCTTCTGGCCGCTGCTGGCACAGGCTAAGGAGATGGGTGGGAGGGGTGCCTCCACCGCCGCGAGGGCCGCCGCCGCCTCTTCCTTCTTGTCTCCCCCCGTCACCAGAAACCGTCCTGTGGTGACAAGGCCTTCCCGGATGGGGCCTTCCAAACTCAGCTCAAAGGAGGTACTGACCTTGTAATAATTTTGAGACATCGAAACGACGAACTTTGGTTCTGTGTGACACTTGAGAGAATAAAGAAGAAGAGAAAAGTAGAAAAAGAAAGAGAGAGAGTTTGTAGTAGAACCAACAAAAAGAGGCAAGAGAAGGGGCGGGAATGAAAGGAAAGGAAAAGAGGGAATATAAAACATTGTTTTTCAGAGTGAATATGTTGTGATTTTTTTTCAGTGGTATTTTTTCGTGTCTAAAACTTCTCTGGAGTATCAATACTGTTTTTTTAAAAAAATCGATTTCTGTTTTTGTTCAGTTTAACAACAACGAAAGGTAAAAAAAAAAAAAAAGAAGGAGCCAAACCAATAAATAACAGTGAATTTAGAAATAAAAAAAAAGAACAGAAACTTTACAACGAGTAAGAAAACTTACAAGAGGGGGGGTAATATATACATATATATATATATATATACACGAAGAAAAAAAAAAGAGTGCCATCAAATAAATAAGATTAAAAGAAAAGAAGCAAAAGGTGAAAAATAAGCTTATTCAGTATCTGGAAAAAAAAACGATTTGGTGGTTCCTTCTCTTTCTTTTACAACTCTCATTCTTTGATAATTTCAAAAAAAAAATTAAGATATATACAAAAGATATAAAAAAGAAAAAAAAAATAATGGAACACTAGCAAAAAAAAAAAGCAAAACGAAAAAAAAAAGAGGTAAATTGGATTTTTGAAGCAAATGTGAAGCGTTGGAAGTAATCTCCTCTTTCACTGTGTATTCTTGACCCTGATCACTATAATTATTACGATTATTCTTCTTTGCTCAGTACTGCCCTGTTCTCTTTTCCTAAATTGGGGAAGGAGGAGGAGGAGTCCTTGCAAAAAGATTTGAAAAAAGCCCTTCAAAATAAAATTACCCAAAAAAAAAATTATACATCTCTGCGTTTCTTAGAGGGGGGGGGGAGGGAGGGACAAAAAAAAAAATTCGCATTTTGCTTCTTTATAACGACTTACTGCTTTGAATAAACCTTTTCCAGTCGTCCATTTCAACTATAATAAAAGGAATAAAAGAAAGAAATAGGACGATTTAATCAGTTCAAATTCTAAAATTGTTTTTAAATTTTGTGTTTGCTCTTTTTTCTTTTTTTTTTTTTGCTTAATATTATTGTCACTGGAATACCGTTAACGATGAAAAGCTTAGGTTCTCATTTTTTTCTTTCCGCTAGGGTTTCGCATGTGCTTAATGGGGGGTGTAGAGCCGCTGGTCTTGCTTCGGGATGTCGTGGGGGTCTCGTCCAGACGGCGCTTCCCTGGCCGAGTGGCGGTGGTGGAGTGCGGCCCGCTGGTCACCCGCTTTATATTACTCTTGGCAGACGCCGAGTCCGGGGGGTGGGGACGCAGTCCGGCGGACTTCACCTTTGCCTCCTCCTTGCTGGAGTCCGATTTCTACTGTCCCCACGAGGTACACGGACGTGACTGCCAGGGGCGGGGGCTGGGGTGGGGGGAGGACTCTCCGTTGCTGCTACCACCGAGTTCATCCCCTCCACCGTTCTCACAGGCCTTTTGAAGGGCTACTAGGTCCAGTGACTTTGCCTTGTGCGCTCTTTCAGAAGCGGTCGACCTAATGTCCTCTTCGCCGCTCCTATTGAGAAAACTTTCCTCCTCTCTTCGCCTCCCGTTAAGAACGGAACCCAAGGCGGTCGAGGCGCTATTCTCCACCGACACACTCGACCGAAAGGCCTGTGCCACGCTACGCCGCCGCTGTTGGTCACGAGTAGGGGCGCTGGGAGACGCCACATGAGAGAGATCCACCTTGGAATCTTTCTTTTTGGCTCCTTCTTCACCTCCTACCAACCATGGGTGCTCCAGTAGCTGACTCGCCGTCCAACGATCCTCTACTGCAAACATGGTGCAAGCTCTAATGAACGCTTTCGCCTTAGCGGAGATGTCATCCGGGATTTCGCTATCAAACTTTCCCTTCATGATGGCAAACATAACAGCCATGTGATTGTCCATCTTGGAGAAGGGAGGTCGGCCACTCAGCATTTCTAGAACACAGCAACCTACAGACCAGATATCGGCGGCATAGCTATGCCCACTACACGCGATTACCTCGGGAGCCATAAAATTAGGGGTTCCGGCCACGCTATCTGTGACCAAGGTAGTGACCAGCTCCTTACTAGTCCCGAAGTCCCCCACCTTGAGCACCCCATCCTCCGTCAGAAACAAGTTGTCTCCTTTCAAATCACGATGAAGAATTTTACGGTCGTGAAGGTATAAAAGACCGTTCAGTAGTTGTTTGGTATACCCACGAGCCTTCTCTTCGGTGAAAGGGCCTTCCCCTTTCAGTACATCACCGATCGAACCGCCGCCGATGTACTCCATGTAAATACAGAGACTGTTATCCTCCCTACTAGCGCCTAGGTAGTTGATGATGTTGGGGTGGTGCAACTTACGCATCACGCTGATTTCCCTTTCGAGTGTGTCCAGCTGCTTCTCAATGTCTTTGGTAAAATCTTTGGATACTATAATTTCCTTTATGGCTATGGTTTTCCCCGTATCCAAGTCCTTCCCCTTGTAAACATCGCCATAGCTACCTCTACCAATACGGGATAGCTTTTCTACTCTTGTTACTCTCCACTCGGTTCCCTCATCGACACTGTTCTTTTTACTCACCATCGGACTATGAAGAGCTCCATTCATGCTGCTGCCACCACCAATGCTATCTCTGTGACTGGGGGTGACCGTACTCCGGATGGACCCATTGGCCGGGTCCTCTCTAATCGACTCACTACGCCTCCTGGAATCGTTATGTCCGCTGAGTATGGTGTTGGTGCTGAGGACGTCATCTGGTCGACCCGAATCCTGCCCACTGGTATTAAACGGAGGGGGGTGATACGCGGGGTCTCTTTCGACATGATCCACTTTCTCGGAGTCGGTGTGATGACTAACGCTACGCCCGTCAAAGGGGTCGATCTCGCCTCCGAAAATACTACCAAAACTATTGCTGCGGGGTTGAGGCGGCTTTCGTAGCCGTCCACCTCCATTTACTTTCCCGTTGTTATCCACTGTAGTCAAACTACAACTCGGGACACTCTCCGAGATACACGTGCAATCACTGTCCGAGGAGGAATCACTACCCGTGGTAATCGAGGAGTAAGACATCTGTGTACCACTATAGCTCAATACGGAAGACTCTACATCTGTCCCTCGGTTGGGCCCACTCTTTCGGCGTTTCGCCTTTTTTACCCCAGCAGCCCCTCCGCCGTGGGGAAAGAAACTGGACATGGAGGCCTCCCCTGCATCGTCCACTGTGCAGCTAATCATCTCACTCATGGAGTTCTCTCCGTTGATGATGGAGGAGAAACGTCTAGATTTGGTGGCGGAACCGCTGTCGAGCTGCACCATCTGTGTCACACACGACGGAGGGTTTTTGAGGGAACGAACGATACGTCGGGGTGAAATTGCCGTCGGCGAATGCGAAACCGATTTGGACATTTATGACTAAAAAGTAAACACTACTCACACACCAAAAGGAACAAGAAAAAAACGTTTATTTCGTTTGAAAAAAAAAAAAATCTGTTCGAAAATGTGTGATTTTGATTTTTGTTTTCTGAACTCGTTTGCCTATGTTGGGTGGTGGTCGCAACTCTTCGTAAAGGTTCAGAAGTAGTAAAACAGACGGTATAAAACTTTGGTTTTTGCTCTGAAAAGTATGAAGAATTTCCCGTGAGGGTACTATACAAATATAAAAAATAAAAATAAAATAAAAACAATACAGAAATTAGGAATTATAAATTAGAACTATAAAGAAAAAACTATGCTAAACAAAGAAGGGTGGAGAAATAAGAATTCACGCAACCTAGCACCACAGAACACACATCCCTATTCTAATTTATATATATTTCGTTCATTTTAATTTGTGAAATGAAAAAAAATAAAACACTTATGTGTAATAGATTTAATGTTACATAACGTAGTAGAATAATTAGTTTAGACCGTGTAGATATCTTACGATTCTGCCTACATGCGATCCAAAACCACTAAAACAAAATAATATGTTAATATTATAACGTAGATGTGTTGTCGTTTTCTTTACAAGTGAGAAGGCTACGAAAAAAAAAAAAGATAAAAGGGAAAGACACACCCAAAAATACTTTTTTTTAGACTCGAATCCAGCTGTACTTTACAGAATATGAATCTGATCCCTCTCACACAAATTTTTTTCCAAAAGTGCATTTGTCAAAGCGGTGCTGAACCCCTCTGGGCCACAAATTACAGCCACGTCTACAAACGATACTCGTCCTTGGACAAGTGTCTCTCCGCTGACTCGCCCCTTTAAGCACTTTGCCCACGTCAGACGATCTCCTTCGGGGGGCTGGGTCAGTGTGGCGAACAGCCTTAGGTAGCACCTCTCTTCCTTCGTATCAGTGGGGTCGGCGGGGACCCCATACTGTTGAAGCAGCTCCTCCAACTCCATATCCAGCAGCACATCCGTCGACGTCCGTATGGACAGTAGTATCGTCACCTGAGCTACCTGGCGCTCTAGCAAGTCCTTCGCAATGGGGTAAAGAGGAGTGACCCCTGTTCCTGCTCCAGCGAGTAAGACATGTCGGTTAGAGGGGCGAGTGGCGGGGTTAGTCAGCTTGGGGTCCGCTGCGGCCTGCCAACGAGGGGGATAGGGTCCTATAAAATTAATCGGATCCCCCATCTTCTTTTTTGCCAAAAGTGGGGACACACATCCGTCTTTGTAGACTTTTATACAGATATGAAGTAACGTTTCGTCGACACGATACGGAGTGTAGTAACGACCTTTGGTACACTCTTCATCGGCGAAAACTTGAATATGTCCCCCGGGAATCAACGGCAACTTCTCAGGTGTAGTCAACGAGAGATATTTATATTCGATACTGAGAGTCGAATACAACGATGTTTGAAGGCGAGAAGAGTGTTTCGTTGGGAGAACCTCCCCCTGGGAGCTGGGCGCCTCTAGCGGCTTCACCACCACCTTCTTCTTCTCTGGCTTGTTGAGGAGAAGTGGGGACTCCGCATCTTCCGGAGTACCTTCCAAGCGTCCCATGTAAAAATCGGCGACCATTTTCTTGGCCCGGTTTCCATGAATTCGCATGAACACATCGCCGCACTCCTTCCCGCGGTTATTCCACAGAGTGGTGAACCCACCGGGATGGCTGAACGCAAAATCACTGATGTCATAGACATGCCCAAACATGATTACCAATAAATTATCTTTGCTTTTGGCGTGAATTTCCTCGATCTCCTTCTTAGTGACTATCCTTTCTCCTTCCTCCACTTTTGGTTTTTCCTCGTGCTTAGCGGACTTGATTTTCCCTATAATCATCGTCTTTAACTTTAATACTGCGGTTTCTGGGTGAATGTTATAAAAAGTTTCGGTTACATCGACTCCGTTATTGATGTGAAACACTGAAGAGCCTCCCGGATGCTTCGAGACAAAATCCGTCACATCAAACAGCTCATCGGACACAATAACATATCTTCTGGAGGGGTTGAGTCGCTTTATCTCGTCTACCTGTGCAAGAGTAAACTCTCTTAGTGTATTCTTTTCAGTCTTTGCTTTCCTGTCACCAGCAGTGTCGGGAGAGAAGGATACTTTGCTTGACATTGAATTTCGAGTAGAAGTGGTTCTTGATATTTCTTTTTTGTCTATATTGGGGAAAAAATTCTCCGTCGAGTGTTTCGGCTTGTTGGAATTAGTTGTATTATTAGATTCGATTAGTTTGTTAGAAATGTTAACACCCATATTATGGGAAACACAATGCACACGGCACTGAAGCGAAGGAGAAAAAAAAAAAGAGAGAAAGCAAGAGAGAAAGGAGAGAAAGGAGAGAAAACTGAAAAAAGTAGGGAGTAAATTATAGTTTTTAAAGGTTACATCCACAAAATAAAAAAAGGATAAAAAATATTCATTTGCTTTTAATTTAGTTTCTGTTAAACGAGAAATGTTAATTTTGAATTCGTACCATTAATTCATTTATAAAGGAAAAGAAAAAAAGAGTAATTATGAAATGACGGAAAAGTTCAAGGAAAGAAAAATCACTTGTGGAGTCTTTTGCTACTCTTTTTAAATTTAGAGTTTTTCTCAAACTTTCCGTTAGAGGCGGTCGTAAGGTTCCGAGACACAGACTGAAGGTGCTTAACCTCCTCCTGGGCTTTGGAGATGTGCTCTGAGCGACGTTTGTTGTGTTCTTCCTTCTTCTTTTGCTTCTCGAGTTTTGTCTGCTTCTCACGCCGCTCATCCAAGAAAGGATCGCCACCCTCCTCCTGTGGCACGTAAGAGGGTTTGACTTCTCTCAACCAGTCGTATTTCTCGCGGTCCTCGCGAGCCCGCTTTCCCCACTTATCCTTCCACACCTGTCTCTCCTCATCGAACACCTTATTCTCCTTCTTTCGGTGGATGTCTATTCCCTTCTTCAAGGCAAACTTTTGCCAGGCGGTGAGTGGCTTCGGTTTGGGTGGTGCCTTTTCACGGGGGAGTTGCATCACCGGCTGGGGTAACTGCACTAAAGTGGTAGCCCCATCGAACTTACCCCTCCTCACTGTCGTGGGAAGCTGACTCAGTTCTCCTAACAATACCTTCAAGGCGGAAGCACAGCTCTCCATGAGGTCCTCCTCTCTCCGCATAGGACCACTCACTATGGATGTGTTGGTAATGCTGAGGAGTCCGGCGTCAAGGTGGTATTCGCTCATTGTTCACTTTTGTTTTCTTCTCTTCTACAACGGACTTCAACGAAAAAAAAAAGAGAAAAAAGGGAACGAGTAGGGTACTATGATAGATATAAAGAGTTACACTATAATTTATTTTTGCTGCACTCGTTTCAGTAATCAGGAAGAAAAAATCACGCTGTCCTTTAAAAATCTTTATATTAACTGTTAATCATTTTTTAATTAAAAAAAAAAGTTCCACAGTGTATAAAATCTTCACAAATCGGAAAATTTTATCCTGTCTCCGCGATTCTGGGAATCATGACCAGTCCCTTCTTCACGCAGCAACTTTACGGTAACTTCTCCGTTGTTCCACTCGTCGGGGGCCACCAACACCGCACGATCAGCACCGATGCGATCCGCGTAACTGAATGACTGTGCTAACTTCTTCTTTTCCAGAATAATGTCCGCACTCCGACCCTTCTCGCGCAACTTTCGTAAAACCGCAAGCGCCGCTCCCCTCATAGTTTCATCGAACGGGATAACAATATCATCCACCTGTTGAGGAATCTCGCTGAGTAGTTTCTTTTCCCTTAACAGCTCAGCGATGACACAGTCACCGAAACCGAACCCGGCGCAAGGAATGGGCTTGGGGCTGCCATAGAGGGAGAGAAGATTGTCATACCGCCCTCCACCGAACACGGCACGAAACTTTCCCTCGCGGTCAAACCCCTCAAACACTATTCCGGTATAATAAGCGAGGCCACGAACGACACTGGCGTCAAAGATAATCCAATCTCCATACCCGTACGACTCTACAAGAGAAAAGAATGACTTCAGTTCCTGCACCGCTTCGTGCTCTCCGCCAATCTTTTCCGCTATTTCATCGATCGATTTCAGGCTAAGGGTACTGGTGATGGCATCCACTATGCTTGCCTCCAGCCCTAACTCCGCCAGCTGGGCCTCCACCTCCTCACGTGGGATTTTCTCCATCTTGTCTACAATGACGCACACAGGGGCAAACTTGTCTTCAGGGACACCGGCCTTCATCACCACACTCTGAAGCACCTTTCGAGAGTTGATCTTGACCCCCACATCCTTCCCTGAGAGACCAAGGGCCTCCATTGCTGCACAGGCGGCACACACTAACTCGGCTTCCGCTGTTACACTGTTAACTCCAACAATATCCATATTCC
This sequence comes from Angomonas ambiguus, assembly GCA_019695575.1. Classification (NCBI taxonomy): domain Eukaryota; phylum Euglenozoa; class Kinetoplastea; order Trypanosomatida; family Trypanosomatidae; genus Angomonas; species Angomonas ambiguus. The sequence goes on along the minus strand of JADNSB010000042.1, from coordinate 23,227 downwards.
ATTGGTAGTGTTCGCGACGGCGTCCACGAGTGATCGCCTCGTACCGCCAGCACTGGGGAATAGAGTACCACTTGACTGGGAGAAGGAGTGAACGACCCTTGGCCAATAAAAGGCGGGCAAGGGTGGGAGTCATCTCAGGACGTAGCGCCACACGGTGGCCACCTTTGGTAATAAAGTTGAACATCTGATCCGTGATCTCCTCACCCGCTTTTCGGATGTATAACTCCTCAGACTCCAATACGGGTGCGTCATACTCCTCGAATCCGAAACTTTTGGCGGTGGAGTGAAACGCACTGAAAATGTGCTTTCGGATTCTCATTTCTTCGGGGGGGAAGTCACGGCAGCCTTGAACAGGTTCGGTCTCTATCATATTGGACTGTGACTTTTTCTTTGACTTCTTCGACAATGACCCAACTTCATCAGACACAATCAAAGCCTCCTTTTCGGCGATCAGTTGTTTCAATTGGTTGATCTCTGCAAGGAGAGCAGTGTTGTCCACCGGCTTATCCACATTGGAAGAAGACATGCGAAAGGATTGAAAAATAAGAGGAGTCGACGCGGTCAGAAAAGAACGTAGTAGCCTCGTTTTGGGCTAAAAAAAAAAAGTTGAAACACTTTCGAAATTGGGGAAAAGAGAGAAAAGGAAATGTAACCATAACGTAACCACAAAACTACTACCATATAGAGATTCTTCTGGTATCACCACCCATAAAAACAATATTATTTAACCAAATATTATTTGTGAGCAAAGTTTTCGACAGAAACCCGAAAAAGGGGGGAAAAAAAATCACCACGGATCCTCCCGTCGTTCTTTCTTTGTGATCGCAATTTCCGGCTCTTGGAGCACCCAATGTCCCCTAAATCGGGGAGGTACACGAACCGCGTCCTGTCTCCGAGATGCATCCTCTAAGTTTACCTGCGGAGGGTTTGGGAGTTCCTCTGGAAGGATCGTCAATTCTGGGTCCTCTAGCAAGGATGTTTTCGAAGAAAGCTTCGGGGATGAAAAGGCCCTGTTCGCCGCACCCTTAAATACCCCTCGACCACTACTAGCGGAACGCAAGTTTGCCTTTCCAATGATTGGGTCTATCTGGCGAATCAAGGGGTCATCCCGCATCCCGAAATAGCACAAAGAGGAGTGAATGTGCTTTGAATACTTCTGCGCTACTTCCAATGATGCAGACAAGGTAAAACAAGGCCTGAACACTTCCACTTCTTTGTAGAACTCCTTCTCTATAGCAAGGCATGCCTTTTTATTGCCATCCTGGGCCGCATTTTTGTGTGCCAATTGTAATTTAACCAACTGTAGCGCACCTTCAACAAATGGGGTGGCACCGTGCAGTGCTTTAGACATGCATAAGAAAGAACGGTGCATGTTGCGGTGAACGCTCAACTATGTAGTGAAATTCGTGAGGTACGTTTGTCTCAGTCAATGTAGAAGTATATATATATATATATATGTGTGTGTATACTTTGCCCACGTCAGACGGGGGTGGAAAAACAGAAAAAAAAAAGGAGAAAAGAGGAACTGTGTAGAAGTAAACTTTGGTAATACACTAAAAACTGACAAAATACAAAGCAAAAGAATATTTTTTGTTATTTTATTATGTGACCTCATCGGAAAAAAAGAAGAAAAAAAAAACTAATACTCTCTACTGAGACTACTACAGCTCTCCTGTATAACCTAAATTCTTATTCTTAAGGATCCTCGGCATCTTCTTCCACGTTTCTTGTCGCGTTACGCTCTTAAATGCGGCAGACTGATCGTAAACACGGTCTTCGTGAACGTACTCCTCCGGTAACAAACCTTCCGCCTTCCATTTCTCAATCTTGTCCTTCACAATCTCATCAATCTTCGCGTTCACTCCTTGAGAGCTACTGCCTATTGTAGAAGGAGTATAGTCAAAATACAGCTGTCGTGGGGAGAACTGTCTGGGTTGCCGTATGCCAGCATGCCAACATACATGATAGTACATTGCGTCATTTTCCTTTAGAGGGACACGTAATTTTTCGGCTCCGTGGCCCCGTAGATCAGAGTAAGTCATTCGCAAAAACTTCACCTTTCTCTCCCCAAAATGAAACAGATACTTTTTCACAAAGTTGTAGATCTCCTTGTCAACGACCGCATTCAGGGCAATAACGAGGGAGCGGGCTTCCACACGGTCCAAATCGGCCTGCACATCCAACATCTCTTCTAGAATCAACTTAACACCCTCCTCATCTCCCTGACGTCCAACGCTTTTCAACAAATAAGACCACTGTGGGGTGTCGAACATCGGAGTCAAATTCCATCCGTCTTTGAGGCACTTTTGAAATATCGGTTTCCAACCTGGGTGATCGGATTTGCTACAGCAAAAGAGCACAGCCTGTACCAGAGAAAGTAATGGTTTCTCGCTGCCTTCCATGAAGCGGGACTTACAGTGTCGATCCCAAAGCTCCATACCGGCCTCCCCGTTTCTCTGAAAAGCGCAGTGCTGAAAAATCTTGGCCAACCACGCATCTTTTGCTTGCTGGTCGCCGACCAGTGGAGCTAACTTTTCGTATTCCTCAGTCACCTCCTTGACTGGGGTATGGGGGACACTCCTTTCGTGGGGAAGCTTTTTCAATTGAGGGGCGAGCGCAACCAAGAACACTGGATGCATATCCGTCTCAATCCATACCCCTCGGTAGCGGTTCACATTGGAGTGTGCACTCATAAACGGTGCGGGAAGAGATCTATTGACGTTGTGAGGTCTTTCCATTCCCTGGGGTAGGTTGTAGTGCCAGTGATACTGGTTATACATTACCATGGGCGATGTATCAGGGTTGATGGGAACGTAACCTAACAGTCGGCGCTGAGATCGTCGAAACATTTACTCTGATGCGGGTGTTGTTGTTTTGTTCTACTTCTCAAGAAAAAAGAAGGATAGAAGTCGATTGGTAGAGAGGTTTGTCAGGAGAGGTATTCGGGAGAGGATGATAATGGTGGTTGAAGCAAAATAGTTAAAAAAAAAAATTGAGGTTGGCCAACACGGAAAAGGTGTTACATAATTTATACAGAGGAGAATTATTAACTCATTTACTTAAAACTTAAGGGATGTCACGCCAAAGAAAAAAAAAAGTACTTATTTTATTACATTTGCTTTGTTTCCTATATTTATTGTTTACTTTTGTCTAGTTTAATTGATTTTGTTTGCTTAAATTTTCCGGACATCTGTAGTTACAGTCTTGCGTCTGCTAACTTCAAGGTACGGCCTTCGTTCTTCAAGAGACTCCCTCTCCCAAAGATTAAAAAGTTGGCATAAGTTTCGATGTATGGATTGAAGACTGCTCCACTTACCCCATTTTGAATTAAATATTCTTTACAAAGAGGTAAACCCCATGAATACGGCGAGGAAGCATCTTTTCTTCATCCTGTCCAAGGCAGGGGAGAGCACGGTATCCTTGTCGAATGAGGGAAAGCCCGAAGGAAGCTACGAATGTGTGCTCTTCTCCGTTCAGCTCAAACGTCATTTCTAGCACAGCGACGGTTGCTTCGTTATAACCCGAAAAAGAAACACAAGTTCCACTCAAATGAGCTAAACCAGCTCCAAACAGCTTTACACTACCACCCGTCATAGGAGCGCAGCTAACCGCACGAGGTCCACAAATGACTTCAATGTTCAACTCTGGGAACTTCTCACCCTCAAGATTAGTCTTCAAGAGGTATCCACAACGACCGTTGTCGTAGAACCGGCCTCGGTTCCAGGCAAGAGACAACTCACTCTGATCCGCGTCCACGAACTGCACCCCCATCACTGAAGCCTTGCCGATCAGTGCCGGGATCGAATCTGGATCACCGCCGATCGACACGAAGGCAAAATGAGCAGAAAGGGAAGTGCGGTTCTGGGTACAGGACTGCAGTTTGCTGGACTCTATACAAAGGGTATCCCACGGCTTGGTGTCCTTTTCATCCTTAGTGAAGCGAAAAAACACTAGGCCAGAAAGTGCAGGGGAAACGGATCGATCTTGAGGGTCTACTGTCCCCCCGACGACAATCGTTAGTTCATCCAAATTCTCACGTTTTACTTTGACCTCCTGTCCCACCTTAAGTTTGGAAAGGCGCTCTCGTAAGTGCGCCTTGTTCTTTATGGCCACGTCGTCAATGTGGGTGAGCCAGTCATCCTTCAACACACCGCCTTTAGCAGCGGGGGTTCCCTCCACCACATCCGTCACGCGGACACCAAGACCATCTTTGTTCATGTCCGCCACCAAGAATCCAACGAAGGGCTTCAGTGGGCTTTGGAAACCAGCAATTAGGACCTTTTTACGAAGTGCACCAGGGCTAAACTTCGGGTCGCTGATGGCGGCACCTTCAAACATCAAGCCTTTAGCAATCATGGAACCCAATGTATCGGTAATAAGCTTTGCCGTCTCATCTTGAACTTCGATAGGGACAGTGGTAGAGGGCGAGATACAAAGAACGATGGGATACGTGCTATGCGTGAAACCATTCTTCTTAATGTTGTCTAGAAGGGTTTGAAGCGGGCAAGAACCGGTGCAAATTTGGCCACTCTTGTTCTTTTTCAGATCCAAGATAAAGGTCCGGTAAGAACCTTCCGAAAGAGCCCGATTCATGTCTTGTTCGCTACTGACCCGAGTGCAGCCAATAAGATAGTGAGTGAAACTTTGAGTCATGTCCTGCCAGACATCCGAGGTGCAACCGGGGTCAACAACATTGTTGGTTAGCACACTCCCGGTGTAGCTGGCAAAGTTGTACCGGTGAACCCCACCGCCGAAGCGATACTTATATTTTTCGGTAATGTGTCGATCGGTGATGTCATCTACGCGTTGGGTTTCTCTCAGAAACTTTCCTAACTGCTCAGGGGTCATAACATCCTTACCCTCCGAAAACTTCGAAAATACCTCTAACGCCGCTTGATTCACAGACACCCATCGGAATTGGAGTCGCAGAATGTCTTCGAACGAAGCCTGGTCGCTCAGGGTATATCGGATATAAAGTGCATCCAAAATCGCTTGACCAGATTTGGCGGGTATTTTGGCCGTGAACGAAGCATTGTTAGAAGCCCAAGCTAACAAAATACGCGAGAATCCGTCATCCATGCTTCGCTCTTCAGCTTTGGAGAGTCGACCATTGAGTAGTGGCAAGTTTTTGGTCTGACTAGTCATCAAATCAACAACCGCCTCAAATTTCAGTCGAAACTTGTTGCGAGTTACTTCAATACAAGAATTGACAAATGTCAGCGCAACCACTTGCTTCATCGCGTCAGAGTCCGGTAAGCTGTTGAAGAACTTTTCGGCGCTAGATAGAACAGATTTAAGAAAGCTTTCCGCTGGATTCTCCTTGACTGTGGACTCTTTTTTCTTAGTTTCCGGCTCAGAAGCAGTCGGCTCATTGTTCTTAGGTTTTGATGCATCTGTTTTTCCTGCCTTGGGCTTTGCTTGTTGTTGTTTGCTACCTTTTGCGCCTTTATCGGCGGTAGACTTGGAATTAAAACACCCCATTCAAATGTAGTTAGCAAGAGCTCTGAACCTTTCAGAAAAGAAAAAAACGTGAAGTGAATCAAAAATAAAAATTTGGGAGAAAGAAATTTTAAAGGAGAGCTACACAATTAGATAGATCGGTAAACCAAAACAAAAAAAGACCAAAGAGAAAGAGAAAGAGAAGAAATTATTTAAAACAAAAATGAAAAACTTAATAATAGTGGAAAATCTTTCAGAATTAACCAGCCTTGCCAGGAGGCTGCTTGTTCATCTTCACCTTTTCGCCGGGCTTCAGGGTCTTGGCCAAGAAGCGCTTGGTGTACTTCAGGCGCTTGAGAGCGCGACCGCGAGGCATCTTGGCCTTTTCAGCCTTGGCGACCTTGGGGGTCTGATTTTTGACCTTACCGGCACGAGAAAGGGAACCGTGGACTTTGCCCATATTTAAGAGAAACTAAATTACGCGAAGAGAAAGAGAGGAAAAAAATATGAATAATAGCACAATTATTGTGTTAACACATGAAAATTAGAAAACAAAAGAAACAAAAAGAAGAACGGAGAAATAAAACTACATGCCTGTTGAACTGTTCTTCTGCTGTCGTTCTAGTATCATTTTGGCGATAGAAGCCTGTGCTCCCTCATCGAGATCTGATATATTAATTTCCGGAGGAACAAGGGTTTTCATGTCAATCTGTGTTTCGCCCTCAACAACATGAGGCCACCACTCTTCGTATTTCAGGTTACTCTTTACCAAAATGACAAATAAATTTCCGTCCTCCACATACCAAGTACTTTCACTTGATTTTATTGTCTTGTACAATTTCCCGCTTAAGATTGTCTTACACCCCTTTACAGCTATATTTAGTGTTTCAGGGCCAATATCAACTTGTAGCTGCTTTGCCTTTATGTTTCCGAGTGGCACTGTTATCGTAAGATCCTTGTCTGATTGACCGAAGGAATAAGAATCATAATTACCACCGCATCCTTGGTTACATGGTAGTAAATCCTGGGTTTCTGTTTGATTCATTGTCCTACAGTATTAAAGGAAGAGAAGAAACTTTACGACACTGCCTTTAGAAAATAATTCAATTCCGTTGTCACATAGATATAATCACTAGTTATAACAAAGTACAGCTAGCGGAACCAAATTTCCCCCAGTTCATGGTAAAATGTCCCGGAGTAGCAGCAGATCGGGGACAGACACCAGTAAAAAGAACACATTGGTTTTCATCGAAAGTCACCTCCAAAGACTCCACATACGAACGAACAACGTCAATAGTCTTGAGAAGATCAGGTTCAAACAACTTCCCACAACCAACTGACACAGGAGTGCCGTCATGTAAAGCAGCAAAGTGATAAGAGAGTATATTTTCTTTAGGTTTTATAAACAACCTTTTTCCTAGCACAACATCTATATTACCGCACAAGTCACAGTGATAATCTTGTAAAGAAGGGGCGTAAAAGGGAAAGCGTGAACCTGTTACCTCAAGGGCTGGTGCAACAGAGTCATACTCCCATCTGTCTCCATTGGTTCCTATAAAAAGAGCTATACACGGCTCTACATTTTGGATTCCTAGTTGCTTTAAGGAAAAATGCTTCCGCTCTGTGTCCTTGACTATAATGGGGCACATCAGCATTTTTGTGCCATTGTAACCTTTGATCACTTCATGGGATGCGGGTACTACTTTGACCCCAAAAAACTTGGCTCCAAAATCAGGGGCAGAAGCACAAAGCGCCTTATGAAACTCTACCACTTCGTCCTGGGAGGAATGTGTGTTAGGGACAATTTGGTGAAGGGATTGAGTCTCTTCGGGTCTATTGAATAAATGACTTAAATACGCCCCACATCTTTTGTGCAAACCCCCTGCCTTATTCATTCACACAGGGCAGCACCAATTGAAAAATATGCTTTCTTTTATATTATTAAATTTTACAACAAAAAAAAAAAGAAACATAAGTGGAATGAGGGTCAAAAAAGAAGCAGCAAAGGGGGAAAATCCCATAGTCACATACAAAATGTGAAAACGTAATATTGGTAACATAAATGATAATATATATACACGTATGTGTTATTTTACTGCCATACTATCTTCCTTTGCGAAATTATATTTTTGATCCATCTCTTCTTCAGCCTTTCGAACACGCTCGGCGAGTATAGCATCGATCTGTGCTCTAGAGACATAGGACTCCGTTGGCTGTGGAGCACTTTCCTCTGGTTTATTTTGATCCTCGATTTGAAGTGCGGGCTCTTCCTGTATGGCGGCAGGTTCAGCAGTAGTATCACCATTTTTGGGTACTTTCTGTTCATCCTTTGATTTATTTTTGTGACCAGCTGCACCGTCTATATTTTCACCTTTGTGATGTCCTTGTCCTTTTCCGCGCTCTTCATTGTCATCTTTCTTACTCTTCTCGCTCTTAGATCCACTTCTACTGCTTTTTTTCCCAAATAATCGCTGGAAAAAACTCTTCTTCTTCTTCTTTTCCTTTCCAGTATCCTCTTTTTTTTTTCCTTTTCCAGTGTCCTCTTTTTTTACTCTTTCGCTTGGACCGGTCTCTGCTTTAATAAATGTCGTAGGACTTTCTACTTTTTTCTCAGATTTCGTTGTACCGGTATTGGGGGAGCTTGCCGACTTCAAATAAGGAACTATTCCGCTATGGTTGGAATCAGATGCGTATTGTTGCACAACGCTCCCCACAGTATCAATCCCCAGTATATCGATAAAAGGTTTTATTTCCATTAGATTATTCACAATATCGTCATCTGTCAACTTCTCTGAATTTATTAAATATGAATTCACGATTCCATCGTTAACCTCCGTTATTTCACAAAAAAATTGAGGATCTCTGCTCATTTTATTGACAAGATTTGCTCAAAAAAAATACAGAACAGTTTCAAGGACTCGGTGTCCAGAACAAAGACACTAAAAGGAAAAAGAGAGAAAAACAGCGAGTTTTCTTCAGGAAAATAAAAAAGAAAGAGACGAAAGAGAAAATTTTAAGAACTGAAGAAAATACAGTAAATCCACTGCAAAATTAAAAAAAAAATGATTTTAAGTTGTTATTGCTCTTAGTGGATGTCAAAAAAATCTATGGGTGGAATTGCATAAAAATCTAAAATGTCAAACTGCGTCCTACACTTCCCCTTCTCTCCGTAGACGTAGTTGAACAGTGTGTCTTTGCGACAGTAGAAAATGACACACTACCACCTTGTGAAGGGGTGGGGGTCGCCCAATTCATCCCACTTACACCTTGGCCAAAATCTGTTGATAAAGCCCTATCCAGCAAATCACGACAGAAAGAATCTGGCTTTATACTCAAAGAAATCTGATAATTTGAAATAGCTTCCTTTATATCCCCCTTTAGGTGATACGTAAACCCCAATGCACAGTAACCGTGGCCCGCATTGGGTCGACAACCAACATAATCGCAATAATACTTCACAGCCTCCGAATATTTCCCAACCTTCCGAAGGACAGTGGCCAAATTAAAAATAATACAATCAAAGTGTTCAGACGGATTTTTGTTGTTCAATAAGCTCTTATAAGCTTTGTAAAAAAATGAAAGTGCCTCAGAATATTTTTGAGTACGTGTATATAGTACACCGATTTCGTTCAGCGTCAATGGATCGTTCGGAGTTAGCTTGAGCACACCTTCGAAAAATGACATTGCCACGGGCCACTGGTGAATTCTACTATATTGCATTCCCATATATGTATTGCAACAAAGAAGGCCAGGAAAAAAATTGCTCGCTCTACGATACACATTCAATGCTTGCTCTCCCTCTTCCAGCTTTGCGTAACAGTGTCCATAGGCTATCCACGCTTCGCAAAAGTAGCAATCCAACTCTGTTGCTCTACTGAAATATCTTCCGGCCCGCTCATAGTTGCTCAAAGAATAATAAAAACAACCAATTGCATATACTGCTAGTTCAGCATGGGCACGATTTTCAGAGAGAAAATTTGCAATTTCAAAAAGCTTGGGCGAAGCCCTCATATCTACCAAGATACTTAGATGTAAGCATACGCCTTCTCGGTTAAAAATATTTTCCTCGAGTAGCTCAGTAGTGAGTGACAACGCCTGTCTTAAATTATTTCTTTCGAATTCTTCTCTAGCTTTCCGAAGAAGAACCATTGGTAATGGCATTCCAGGTATGTTGACTGACGATTTTATATTAGCCTTTGCTCTCAAGCTCTCCCGGATAGCCTCTGTGCCTTCAGGTAAATTTAAATTATCGATTAGCTCTGCCAGTCCTATTTCATTCAAGAGACGTCTTTCGATCAACGCGTTAAGTGCTTCGTAGCAGAATGGATCAAGAAATAAAGCCTTTTTATAAAATTCAACGGCTCGAGAAGACTCGTGAGATAATTCCGCGCATTTCCCTAAAAGACACAGGGTGCTTGTCCCTTCACAGCCTAGGGAAAGTAGTCGTTCACAATGGTTAACACAGTCTTTAATATTCACTAATTCAAAAGATGCTCTTGCCGATAGATGAATAGCCTCGGCACTATTAGGGTTCAATTCTAGCACACGCTTCGCCGTTTGGAGAACACCATTGAACTCCCTCATACGAAAAAGAACGTCGGACTTCAAAAGAAGATTTTCTACAGACCCTGGTTGTAGGGAACAAATCACTTCCGTTAGAAGAAGTGCACTTTCAGCTTGCTCCTCCTTTAGTAATCTGTTAATTTCGTCCCGTAATCTTTCCTCTGACATTTAATTTCTAAGAACGCCTAAAAGAAAACAAAAGAAAAAAGATGTGAATTCAGTAGCCGTAAAGAGAAGAAAAATATAGAGGAGCCCCCCCCCTTAGCCAGGCTTGGGGAAAAACACAGTAGCTAATAAAAAAACACTCGCAGACAGCACGACGAGGGCGGCAGATCACCACTTAGGCAACCCCGCCAAGAGGCACACCCCATGGGTGGGCAGGCAACCCACCGCCTCGCACCCCACACAGCTAGCCTTAAAGAGGTGATAAAGCCTTTGGGTTTCTGCTTTAAAGCTATTTCACTTTTTACTTTAGCCGCCGTTCGTGCGTCACGTCGCCGTTTCCCGTCGAAACAGGAGGCTTTGGAGGGCTTCGGTTGGTTTTGTTTTTTGCGGGGCGAGGGGGGGGAGCTTTTGGTCGCCCCAGAGGCCGGCACCCTCGTAGCTCGTCCGCAACCAGTGTTTTGTTTTACGGGAGTGCCCCCTTTTCTTGTTATTTGCAAGGGATCGCGTCGCTGCCGCCTCCCCTTTTTCTCTGTTCTTGCGAAGAGAAAGGATGGACGGAAAAGAAGAAAGGAGTGAAAATGTAGATGGAGGAACTTGGCTTCACCATTCGTGGGATACCCTTAAGCCCTTATTACCCTCTATTTTATTTATGTCGTACACCTGTGGTTTGGTAAGCTAGTTTAACGTTTAAGTCCCATTTTCCAAAGCACCCGTCTCGCACAAACAGGGACTACTGGAGAACGAAAAGCTCCAAAGGGTACGTTTTTCTAGCGCTTTGTAAAGGGAAGTCAATATAGTACACAAACTTGGTGTTGTGGTAGCAAAACGGGACGTTAAGTAAACAGGGAGTAACTTCGCTGGTTGGGGGTTGAATAAATACCGCGACGTTTGGGTGTTCTGGGTTTTCCCACCCTTCTATTCTGTGCCGTTGGTGGGGTGACGTTTTGTGAACTTCTGGTAGGACAACGCGCAAAAGGAACACACCACAAGGTATTCCTCCCCGACTCACGTACGTCTATGGTTTGCCTCGGGGGTTTCGGTTTACTTTGGCAGTGGGGTATGGCGTGGTTTCCTCGCCGCTTTCATCGTCAGCACGGGGGCCGCGGTTGGAGGCCACATTTGTCACCGCGCAACACTCTATGCACTTCCTCCCTGTAAGGGGAAACTGGCGAGTCACTAAGGAGCCCTTTTTAACAAGATGTGACGCGTAGACTTGGCAATTGAATACCCTCCCGGTAACCCCACCCCTCTCCCAACCCCCACCACCGCAAAAGGCAACTTTCTTTCTTTTTCTTGGTATCTAAAATAATTTTTTTTCATGTAAATCAATCCTGGAAGACGATAAACGTTGCCAGGAGTTGGAAGTCGCCACATGGCAAAGAATTGGGCACCCAAGAAGAGCTGACGGCCACAAAAAGGCCCCGTTGATTTCCCTTCTTTTAACTCGCTGGTAAAATACGTGGAAATAGACCGAAGGACTGGACTTCGACGGGAGCTGTGCCTTTACCACAAAAACACCCGCAAGGCTAAAAAAGTGATAAGCCAACAGGTAACCAAGGCAAACAAGAAAGCTGCAATTGAAGTTTATAGGAGAACCTTAAGGACGGGGTGTGAGCTCGTGGTCCCCTTGGTGCCAGGACGGCCCCCACCCCAAACAGGTTAAAACGAGGTCCGCTCCCGATTCTTTTGCGCCGCCAACCCCGCCTTTGAGGCAGACAAGTACAATCAAACCAAAGAAATGAGCGATTTGAACTGCTGCAGAGTTCACACCGCCCACCACACCATCTACAAAGAGGCATCTTCCCCTTTCCATTCGTAACTAATAAAACAGGGCAATATAGGCAGTCCAAACGGAACGAGGCATTGCCGCCGCCGCCCGGCAAGGCATTATGGGGTATTTACCCTCTCCTGGTATTTTACAAGTCTGTCCGCGCCAAGCGGGGCGTACTCGCAGAAAGAACCTCCGTAACCTTAGGAAGGGTCGGGGAAGAACATGACGTGCCCATCTACTCTGACGCAAATGACTTGGGAGTCAGCGCCTTCCGCGACGCCAGCCCCACCACTACCGAGCACTCGGGGAAAATGACTGGAAGTGTTTTCAACTTTAGACTGCTTACGTGTTTTTGCATTATTTTTCTCCTTCAAAGCGGTTTGACTATCAAAGGGCCAGATACTCTTCCATTCTTCTGGCTCGACACCAGCGGAAATTACCCTCACACAAAATAGATTTAGTCCGGGGGGATAAACCATCACATCTGTTGGGATATGTATCCCAGAAATCGACCACGTCTTGACTTCTTTTTGCGGCAACCCAGCCTTTGCATTTTAAAACGGTTGTCATGAAGGTTGGAGGCAAAAATAATTACGGACACAACAGATCTTATGGGCTAATTCCTAGCTACGTATTTGAGTTCGGAAGCGAGCCAATAGACAAATGGGGAGGCTTGAGATAGGGATGGAGCAGACAGTAAAAGTGACGCCTACCGGAAAGATGACGAAAAAACGTGAAGACCATAATAAACTGGGACTTCATCCATTTTACACAGCTAGTAAAAATTCACAAGAACAAGTTTTCCTTGGACGCCACCGTTGAGACGCCAGTGTTCTTGTTTCTAGTACCTGAACAAGGGTATTCGCTAGTTTGTCATGTTCAGCTTAGGGTCCTCCCTGTGGTAGTGAAGTTTGAGAACAAACCGTTGCCCCAATTTGTTTTAACTGGGCGCTCGCCGGGTATAACCCAAGGGAGCGCACAATCAGTGGTACTTTCAACAACGGGATTGAGTTTTCACCTGCTGTTCCAGATGTGTTAAAAGCACTTATAGCACGCCTTACAAGCTCCGCAAGTTCATTTTATTTCCTTTTCCTTTGCCTCTTTAGAACGTATATTTCAGAATCTATCAGTAACCTGTATTTCTCATCGGGATCCGGAATGACCTTCGGTTTTTTAGCGCTGTTTTTGTTCGTTCCTTTTTTTTTCTTTGATAGTGGGCATGCCGCAGGTTTGAATTATGTGTGTCTATATACAGCTGCTTGGCTAAAACAATTAACTATAGAATAGCTTAAAAGGAGAGGAGGGTGAAAAGTGTTTTGAACCTGAAAGGGGTCGACGGCGACAGATGGGGTCGCGCGGCTCTGAGGGTCGCCCCCCA